>OZ017739.1:469275146-469347646 GCA_963969285.1 Odontomyia ornata | reverse complement strand
TATTCAAATGTTATCAAATTAGTAAATTTACATTGAACTCTTCTCTTCAGTGACCTTTTATTGATTCCTAACTACCAAATTAATATAATTTCAGTAAATAATTGATTGAATTCAAATAGTGGTGATACTTTACGTAGGCGGTTTCAAACATTTTCCAAATTTTAATTCATATGAGGAACATTTTTAAGTTCAAGAAAGTCAGACCTTGCCACGAAATATATTTTTAACATCAATAGGATAAATTCTATGATCAAAATCTTGAAATGACTATTTTCTGATTTGCGATGCCCCACATCTGACCCCTTTTCGCAGGAAAAGCCGACATCGCTCCGCGGATATATTGGTCAGTTATTCATATGGCCGTGGCGATCTTGTGTTCAAGACCTAGTAATAACGCGTCAAATGTGCTGTTTGTTAAATTATCAAAACTGCCGCGAAATATGAATAAGCTCGTCCTAAAAGTAAGGTACTAATAATCATTTTTAGCGAAAAGATAAAAGACCGATAATAATGCTTGCCAGTGAAATTAATTCTTTCATCGCACTCGCACCTGAATAACGCTAGAGTGTGTTGACTTTCTTTGTTAAATTCTTTTTACATGATTTCCATCGTCTTCGCGGGCGCCGAACAAAAGCCAGACTTATTTCGTGATGCGATTTCCTATTGCCACTTATCATGTACTAATACTTTCTTATAAACAATTTTTTGGCGAAATGGTCAATTGATAGTGTGACATCTATATAAAATTAAGCGCGAGTACCATCGTGGCGCCGGCTTAAAAAAGTGAGCGAACTCAGTGCTCGGATTGAACTGTTGACCTGGACTTTGATACCTTTTGTAATCCAGAAAGATAAACTTTTAATTAGCGTGTGGTGTCATGTTCTGTATTAGTATAATAATTCTGGAGCTTGTGCGCACTAGTTCCCCTCATTTGAGTGTAATTGATGATAATTATATGTGAATAATATAACGTTATAATTTATTATTGAATTAAATGGATACCACAGTTCCTGTACCGTTTGATCTTCCTGGCAGGCATCTTCAAAGATTCTGGGGTGCCTCAGGCGACTTTTGGCAATCGCAATGGGATAAATTTTTGGATTTAACAGGTAAGTGAACTAATTGATATTAAATTGTTTTCATATGCAAATAGGTGTAAAAATCAGCGGTCGATAAGTAAATTTCTGCGGGTGCGGATAAATATAAATTAATTAATATTATTTTACTTATTTTAAAATTGTATTGCTTTGAAGTTTTAAACGTATATTTTAATTCACATGATAATTAATTCAAACTGCCTCTTCACTTTTTACCTGCCTAAAGCTAAAGATTTGATTATCATCTTTTATTGTGAACTGTGAATTGAGAAAAACATATTATACCTTGTTAGAATGGCATCAAAAGCATACATACATGTTTCCACCTGGCTGCGTATCTACTAATTTCATTAGCTTTTTCAAAACAAATTTTTGAAGATATAAATAATATTTATCTACGAAACATAAGAAGGCTTTTAAAGGAGCGATGATTTTGAAATCAGTTCTTGGAATTAGCCTGTAAAGAGAAACAAATAGAAATCTGCCCATTCGAGTAGAGTGTACTTAGATTGCCCATTCTTAAAATTAAAAGGCTTGAGTAATAATACGGCAGCATGAAATAAAAAATTAAATGTTACATAAAGTGGAACACAATTTGTTGGTAAAAAAATAACAAGTCGGGTTTAGTTATCGCGCGTTGGAAGAGTGATACTTGTGTTTTATTGGTTTTCAACTGGGTTTCGCCCCTCAGTTTTTTAACGAATATCTTTTTAAGTACCTGTTGCTCATCCATGCGTATCACGTGGCCAGCCCCTCGTAGCTTTGGCAGTTTTATTATTGTGGAGTCTACCGGCTCGCCAAATACGCCATACAACTCATGGTTATTATTTTCTTAGGGTTTGGTAAAGATTTTTTTACCATACCCTATTCAAATTGATTCCTGTGCGTACGGCCGTCTGTCGATCAGTACATCACAGCAAGTTTTCTCAGGAACTAAAGAAGCTAGAATCATCAAATCTTCTGAACAGCTTAGAAATTGTTGGTTAAGAATTACATAGCCAAAATAAACTTTGAAATACTTTTAAGGGGGGTCTCCTCATTAGGGATATGAATACTTAACACTTACTTTTTATCGAAAACTTGTATAGTCGAGGAAAATCAAATGAAACGTTTGGATACTAGTTGTTAAAATTGCAATATCGATAACGAGGTAGGCTGGCGATAAAGAACAACACAAAAAAATTGTCCCACTCGCGATGGTATACCTGTGAACCGAAAAATTTGAAAAAATCATGGAGGTAATTCTCTATGAGTAGAAAGCCGACAAATACCTTAGAAATCAAAATTTATTCAATTTGGTTGATACTAGTATGATTTATGAATTTCGTATTTCTGCCAATAAAATCGAACAGGTACCCTTAAATGCAATCAAACTATTTTTTTTCTGGCTTGAGACTAGTGATAGAAATTTTTAAATTAAATCATCTTTGAATATTTAAAAGGTTTGGCACTCGTACAAAGCTTCTCTCCACATTAATTTTTTACTATACGAGTATTATTGATAAAGAGCACCTAGTGAGAACAATGAATAACTTAATATATTGAAATTGCTGTGAATCAAGCTTTTCATTTAACCACATGCTTATGAATGTGAAAAGCACGTTTATCTACAGATAAATAACAAAGGACGGCTCGCATTCGGCAGCAATCAAATGAAACGTAATTGTTTACACTGATAAACACATGCACTTGTGGTAAATGCAATTTTACATTCATGAACGGATATTGCTCTGTTTAGCGAACAAAAGGCGACAATTTAATAATTACATTCAAGAGTTTAGCAGATGATTGCTGCTTGTTACGAGCGCTTGGTGGGTTCTTGTCACTCGTTCGATATGTGTACAGTAGCTTGTCGTTTGCAATGTCGTGATTTTAATTGTGTTCGCTGGCATCAAAAATTAAAAGAAGGGAATTAATATACGTATAATCCATTGTTTAATAATATATTTTTTTGTTGACTTAAATCACGCTAAATAAAAATTTTGAAAAGATATTAAGATACATAAAAATCTTATCTTTATTTTATGATCTTAGCCTATTATGATATCATAGACGCTTAACATCTTGTGAATAAATTTGAATTGTTTATTTAAATTTAAATAATAAATCAAATGATATGATTGTTAGATATATGTTGAGGTATTTTTGTTGTGAAAGCAGAGAGAGAAAATATAAAATAATATCGCTAATATTAAATTGCTTTTAATTTTCTTTAAAATTAGTAAATGAGTTATAAAAATTTATTGTACCCGTGTTAGGCTTAAAAATTTGAAAATTTTCATAGAATTTTCGGCGGCGTTAATGTCATCTTTTTAGGGTTTTGTAAAATAATTTTACAAAACTCTACTAAAATCGCGACCTGTCTGTCCGTCCGCAAACTACTTAAGCTAGAAACATCAAATTTTGTATGCAGGTATAAAGTGGTGCTCTTTTCAAAGTTCAACTAAAAACAATTTTATAAGGTATTTAAAGGGGCTGCTCAGCACATTCAACGCTTGCCTACGGGACGGGGTTTTCCCGGTACGATGGAAGGTGGCGAGGCTCGTGCTGGTCAGCAAGGGGAAGGGAAATCCCGAATCGCCGTCTGCATACCGCCCGTTATGCATGCTAGACACGGCTGGGAAAGTGCTAGAAAAACTCGTCAAGGGAAGACTCACTGACGCGATTCGTGCTGCTGGGGACCTATCTCCTCGGCAGTACGGCTTCAGAGCAGGACGTTCTACCATTGATGCGATTGCAGAGGTGGTGAACGCGGTCCAAAAGGCAGGGGCATATAGTCGCACCAAGCGACGGATCGTCCTGTTGGTGACACTCGACGTCAGGAATGCCTTCAACTCCGCTAGATGGGTGGATATTCTGGACACGCTGGAAAACTCTTTTCAAGTTCCAGAATATCTAATGCGGCTTTTGAGGAACTACCTAAAGGACCGAAGCCTGCTCTACGACACGACACAGGGCCAACGAAGGATGGAAATTACATCGGGTGTTGCCCCGGGATCTATCCTTGGTCCGGACCTGTGGAACGTGTCTTACGACGGGCTACTGAGACTTGAGATGCCAGATGAGTCGCGCTTGGTCGGCTATGCGGATGATGTTGCGGCTCTGGTCGCCGGACGCACCGTTGAACAAGCGCAACTTAGGCTAGGTATGCTAATGCGCCGAGTGAGGGACTGGATGACTGCTCGCGGGCTCAGTTTAGCACTGGAGAAAACCGAAGTGGTCATCTTGACAAAAAAGATAATCCCTAGAGTAAGGATGATCAGTATTGGAGATATACAGATCGAATCGAAGCCAGCGGTGAAGTACCTGGGGCTACTGATCGACTCGAAGATGAGTTTCTCTGAGCAAATCAGGGCAACGGCTGAGAAGGCTGCTTCGGGAATATCGGCCCTGAGTCGACTTATGGCCAACGTAGGGAGACCCAGCCCATCAAGAAGACGCCTCTTGATGAGTGCTGTAGGGTCAGTGCTACTGTACGGAGCAGAAGTATGGGGCGACGCTCTCAGCAAGGAGGTATACCGAAAACGATTGGCACAGGTACAGAGAAGAGGAGCACTGAGAATTGCATCTTGGTATCCAACAGTCTCCGACTCGGCGGTGAGAGTGATTGCAGGCGTGATACCTGTCGCCCTCCTTGCTAGAGAGCGCCGCGCTATTTACCTGCGCCGAAACGAGGATGCGAGGGAGATGGTTGTCCGCGAGGAGAGACAACGCTCGCTCAACGATTGGCAGCAGTCTTGGGTGAATTGCACGAAGGGAAGGTGGACTGCGCGCCTCATCCCGGATGTGAGACCGTGGCTAAATCGAAGGCATGTTGAAACTGACTTCTATCTGACCCAGCTTTTGAGCGGGCACGGGTGTTTTCAGTCTTACCTGCACAAGATCGGTAAGTCACGGTCTCCCGATTGTCGGTTTTGCCCAGGAGAGGAGGACAATGCCTGTCACACATTTTTTGCGTCTACCAAATGGGCCAGGCTGCGAAGGGAACTCTACAGGGAGATGGGAGAGCTCACCCCGGATAATATAGTTGCGGTGATGCTCGAATCGGTTGACAAATGGAACCAGGTGGCACATTATGCTCGGGCAGTCCTAAAAGATAAAAGGGACTCGCAGCAGCCGGAGGTGCTGGTGCTGGGGGATCGCTCTTCTGGCATTTCCTCTTCCCCTCTCCCCTCCCGCAAGGAAAGGGACTCCCCAGCTTGAAGGCGCCCCACGGCGTAACAAAACGAGACCTGGCCCGAAGTAATGTGTCAAACGGTTCCAGGCTAGGTTCTCAGATTGACAGGGGAGGTGTTTAGTGGGTAGTCCAAGGGTATCCTCCATGGGAGTCCCACACTGCCAGACTCGGCGGGCGTAAATGCCTTCACCTCCCTACCACAAAAAAGGGGGGGTCTCCCCATATAGGGAGTGGCCCCCGAAAAAAAAAATCATCAAAGGTAGCCGATATGGGTATCAAATGAAAGGTCTTGATGAGAACTTTTCAAAACAGGTCTTAATTTGATGCTTTTTGCTTCGAGAGACGCGCAGGGAGGGGAAATACACCCCCCCCTCGCGATTGGACACCTGCGATCCGAAAAATCTGAAAAAAATTATGGTGGTAGGTGTTTATTAGTACAACAACAACAACAAATATCTTAGAAGTCAAAATTCGCACAATTTTGTTAATAATAGTATGATATTCGAATTTCACATTTTCCCCAATAAAATCGCATCGGTACCCTTAAACTGAACGTAGTCCTTCTAAGGGTTCTTAAAGTTTGTAAGCTTGATGAAAATCGAATGATATACACGGAAGTTATAGCCGTTTGAAATTTCTCCAATTACAACAACGATAACACATGATTCTGTATTTTATGGACTTTCCATCGAATCAGTCACTGCAGTTTTGACTTGATCTTCTCGAAAATTTCCAATAAGGTGAATAACATTAATATTTTCGAGAATCCATGATTTGAGTCATTTTTGTTGGCGACCGTTGAAAGTAGAAAAACTATGGATTTTCTTCTAAACGTGCACCTCTCTTTGACATATTTCTTGACGTTGTTCATTGCTGGTAACTGCATTTCTGAGAAGTTGGGTACGAAAACCTTCTGGCATGAGCGTAGGTCTGTTTACTCAACTTTTCTAACTGCAAGGCAGGCCTTCGCCTCTAGGATCAGTCGTCTCTCCGACCTCGTTTTTCAATTTGAAATCCCTAGTAGGAATCTTTTGTCAGCCTCCACTGAGCCTTCGCTCGCTTGGGTAGATAGTGCCTTTCTTCCCTTTCCACATAGTTAGCCTATTGTAGTTTACGTGGCTCTATGTTATGTGGATGCGGATAGGTTGTCATAAATATTCAAATCGTCGTTGCAATGCCTGATTCCGTTAGTAAGATTTCAGTTCTCCAGTGAACTCAACCTGGGACTCCGTGTTGCAACTTTGACCATTCAGATGAGTTTATTTGGAATGCTAAAGTCAAGCATATTTTGTATTAGGCATTTCTGACGACATTGTCGTTCTCTTGCTTAAAATTTACGAAAAGCTGGTGCATATCAATATTATGTTCCTAGCACCTGTTTAACTGCGAATGTGTGATGAAGCCAATTTAGTACTCTCCATTATATTTTCATAGACTTGCGTTCAATTTTTGAAATCGGTGAATGATTTTTAAAAATAATCTTCTTCTTCACTACAACTCCTCTCGGTCCTTCGCTTCCTGCAAACAGCGCCTTCAACTGTCTCGGTTCATTTACCGCGTCTTCCAATTCCGAAATTCGAGCAGCGATGAACTGTCTTCGTCGACCGAGTCAGACCAGCGTTTTCTCGGTTTCCCCACTAGCCTCCGTCGTTCAGTTCTCCCAACGAATACCTTTTTGGGTATCTGTTGTTCGTCCATACGATTTATGTGTCCAGCCCATTGCAGCTTCCGCAGTCTTAGAATCGTTGAGACCTCCGGTTTGTCAAAAATTTCATACAGCTCATGGTCTCCGTCAAGCTTCGCTCCGATTATTCGCCTCATAACACAGGATTTGTATACTTGGATGTTTGATCTCCTGTGTATGCAGCTGGTCTTCAAGATCGTCAATACTGAATAAAATATTTTATTTGCGAGCTGTATTCTTCGGCGTATTTCGTCTCTTTCATTGCCCGTTTTCGTTATTTTGGCGCCTAAATACACAAATTGGCTAACATTCTCGATATTATATTCGCCAAGTGTGATATTTTGTGTATTTGAGGTATTTTCCTCGGCTGTGTCATGAGCTTTGTTTTATTTTCGTTGATTGTCGAGTTTCAGGAAAAGTTCTTTGGCAGTTATTAAAGACTGTGACAGAATGTTGATGTGGTCCACATAGGCTACTACTTGATTCGACTTGTATAGTAATGTACCTCGCGTATCGACAGGTAGCTTCCGTATGACGTACTCTAGAGCAAAATTGAATAGCAATGGGGCCAGCCCATCTCCCTGCCTTAGTCCGATTTTTGTGCCAAAGGTATCGGTGAGTTGGTTATTGATGCGGACTTGGGAGGTCGTCGACGTCATTGCATTTTGGTAAGACGGACTAATTTGGCTGGGATGCCAAAGCAAAGCATTATTTGGTACAGTATGTTACGATCAATACTGTCGTATGCTTGTTTGAAGTCAACGAAAATTTGGTATACGTCTATGTTGGAACTCCCAGCATTTTTCAAGCACCTGCTTAACTGTGAACAATTGGTCTGTTGTTGATCTACCTGCTCTAAAACCACCTTGATACTCCCCAATAATACCGTTGGTGTATGATCCGATTTTATTTTCTAAGATTTTAGAAAATATTTTGTACGCCGTACAAATTAATGATATGCCTCTATAATTTTCGCACTGAAGCTTGTCATCTTTTTTGTGGATAGGATATATAATTGATTGGGTCCACTCTTTCGGCATATGTTCCTGTTGCCAAATGTACTGGATGACTTTGTAAATAGCTTGATGAGCACTACTGCCACCATATTTGATGAGCTCCACTGGAATCTCATCGATGCCCGACGCTTTATTATTCTTTTGGGCTTTTATGATGGAACAAACTTCATCCAGAGTTAGTGGGGCCAATGGAAGCTCTCCGCAGACATCTATAGGCTCCGATTTTCTGGAGCTATGCGGAGGATTAAGGAGGTTCTTGAAATATAATGCCCATCTTTTCTTAATCTTGGTTTCATCAGCGATGATATTGCCGATGTCATCACAAAAGAGATAACCACGTTTCAGGCTTTTCACTACTTTTTATGCTTGTCTTGTGATGTTGCTCGCTAAACTTACATCTATATTTCTCAATTGGTCGTCATAGTATTTTCTTTTCGTAATCCTTATTATCTTATTCGCTACTCTTCTGAGATTTTCATAGTGTTCTCTCTTCGTCCTGGTTTTTCTACCTACGTTTTCTTTGTACGCCAGATTCTTTTTATCTAACGCAATCTGGCACAATATCGAACCAATCATTCCTCTTGCGCTGGGGTTGATGTCCGATCGTCTGTTCTGCCACGGTCCTGATAGCCGCTTTCACTTCCATCCAGAGCTCGTTGCTCGTCTTTAACGATGCATCTGATAAGATGGGAGCCAGCTGGTTGTCGAGGGTCTCCGTGGAATTTATTTGAAATTTTTGAAATCGGGCAATGATTTTTGAGAATAATTAGTGAAAAGAAGACAAGTTAAATTAGCTGAAAAATGCTCCTGGTTGAGAAGTTTTTTTTTGCAAATCAGTAAATCAAACAATGTTTTCTAAATATCAATAACTTGGCTCAAATATAGATTCCTTAAATCGAGTTGGAAAAAATCAAATAGTGTTATCATGTTTTGAAATTTGCCGCCATTTCGTTTATGTTGTGCTATTTTTGTTGTTGTAGTTATAATATCACATCAATGATGCACATCATACCTGAACTTTTCTTGAAAATCCGTATATATCTATAGTGCCTAGCTCGTTTGACAACGTGTATCTCTCCGGTATCATGTGTTGTTGCTGTTGTAATTATGGAATTTTCAAGCAGCTGCAACTTTATTGTTTATGGCTCGATTGCTACGAAATTTTCAGAGCAGATGCAACTCCTACTAATGCACCTAGATTTGGCAAATTTAAGGGTTCTCTCTTCAGCATTATAAGCAAAATTAAAAATTCATAATTGTACTATTATTAAAAAAGTTGATAGAATAGTTTCCGACAAAACTAACTGCGAGGTACGGACGAATGGACGGAAAAACGGACAGACTGACCGAAAAGTCGCAATTTTAATGTGGTTTTGTAAAAATATTTTACAAAACTCTTAAAATGATAAGTTTCTAAAATACATAATTGTAGAAAATATAAATAACAATAGCTTATGATTGCCCTTGAATAAATCATACAGTTTTTGGCAGCCATAGGCTAACATGCATCTAAAACTTGTAAGGTTTTCAAAGTGAAACTAAAAAACAATAATTTTAAACCTTCAGAAGAAAACGATAACCAACTTGAAAATCAGCTAAAAATGATAAAGTCAATTTCACAACGACTCATCCAATCTGATGGCTCTTTGAGATGGTACCATAGGTTTTACAAATTTTAATACGATTTCGATATGCTTGATGCAAACGAACAGAATTTCAATGTGTGTGAATACGAAAAAACCTCTACTTCTGCGGAGTGCGAAATAATTGTCACTGATCTTCTAGCCGCCATGCACCCTATGGTAATTTAAGTCGGTGTTTAAAGTTTAAAGCCTAGACAGATATGTGGTATACGAACCTAGTATACTACATGAAACCTACTATACCACGTTCTGAAATCTAGCATAAACCTAGTATCGATACCAATTTAAATTTCCAGCATAAATGAAATTCCCGTGCATCAATCACATTAAATTGATTATTTGACTATATTTATTCATTTTGATGTAAGTTTACCAGTTATTGGTGCTGACCGAACCATTGGGCATGTAAATATTTGAAAAATATAGTTATAAATCATATAAATTTATCATTTCATTCGGACATCAACTTAACTTGACAGTAATACCAGGTTTGTACAAAATTTTGGTTTCTGCATACCGCCAACACACACCCGACACTATGAAGTAGACATTTCTCGAACCCCTGATCAAGATTGCCCGATTTAACCGCTCTACTCGTAAAATTCTTTCTATGGCGTTGTTTAGCATTTCCGGTTCATGAGAACCGCAAACTTTATTCGTCTTCAAGGAAATCATCTATCAAATAGTGCAGAACCAATCGCCCGAAGTTTTGAAGGAAATCATTGAAAATGTGATGAAAAGATCCCAAATGATAATTCAAAATGGTGACGGGGTCTGAAAAGATACATTTTCAAAAACGTTAAGGAAAATCTAAATGGTTAATTAATATTTTTTACAAGATTAAAAGACACACCCTAGGAACATATGGTCATATATTATAGTCCATTCTGTAGTACTCCTAGTTTTACTTACAATTAAAACTTCTCCTTGGGAAAAATTGAATTGATATGGACTCTATAAAATTTATTTCAGGCTTTTAACAACTTTGTTTTTTCTAAGCATTTTGTATTTTGTGATTATTATCGGTTGCTATTGGCACCTATCGATTCTCGTCCATCATATAAAAAAGCTGCTTCAGAATTTCAACGTGATATAAATAATGCAAACATTTGAAAACCACCAACTAATTTTGTAATCCGATTAATACTTTATTAATGATATGTTTATTATGATATATTCAATTTGGTTGAACCATCCCGAGACTATCAAGAATCAGACACAATAATATCTTAAAAATCAATTTATTATTTTAGACTTTATTCTAAATTTTGTTGATTAAAACGCAAGATTTATTTTCAACTCTACTTAATTGATAGTGCTTAGAATATGTCCGTACTAGGATCGATAATTAGAAACATCCCATCAAGCTGCTTTAGCTGTCTTCAAACAGGGTCCTCCCTCTGTTATTGATAATGATTTTAGCGATAATAGCATTCAATTTTATTGTCCCATACGGACGTTCTCGGTCATACACAAATAAGTTGAGCTAGTAAGAGCCCAGTACTCCGCGTGGTGTAATGGTTAGAGCATTCACCCCATAAGCCGAAGATCCCTGGTTCCAGATTCTTTGGCGACAACGAGATTTATTTCGAGTGTTTCTTCGGACGGACTATAAGCCCATTTAGTTATGATACATACTGGTTTAAAAATCAGAACATATTGCAGCTGGGTGGGCGGACACACGTCCAAAGCGTGTTACTGACCATATCATCTTCCCGAGTGCCGATACATTCGATCAAGATAATGAGATACTCCACCTCTAAGCGAAGGCCCGAAAGGGGCTGTAGTGCTATAATAAAAAAAAAATAAGAGAGCCCTGCCACAACTTTATAACCAATGCGGATTTAAAACATTTTCTGATGTCATCAACGGAAGAATTCGGTTATACTCTCAATGCACATAAATGAAATCGTTAAAACCAATCAGAAAAATCGTAGAGTCTCTTAATTAATACTTAACAGCCGCCATTTTGTTTAGGGATAGCTACATAAAAATTCGATTAGAAATAATTACCAACCAACACGACATATACTCGTATGTACATATGTTGTTATAATATGTGATTCGGTAAAATTCAAATGGCTGTATCTTGCTCCATTATGATCCGATTTCTATAAAACTTATGGATGCATTGATAGTACAAAATGTAAAATTAACAAATCATACTATTATTATTATCAACAAAGTTAAGTGAATTTTGACACCTGAGGTATTTGCCCTTAACCTTAAATGACCTACCATCGTATTATTTGCAGATTTTTCGGCATCAAATCGCGAGAGAGGGACACACATTTTCAAACCTTTAGTTATTTAACCAATCCTCTAAAGAGCAAGCTCCAATTACAGAGTAAATACGAGATGGAAATAGACACCGTAATTTTAAATATAATTTCTGACCAAAGTAACCACGCTGATTTAAAGGAAAATGACCAAGCTGAAGTATATTGCAATTATGTTCTAGTCTTAAAAGGGGTAAGTGAAAATAGGTCCCTGCGCAAGCCGACGTTGATTGTGTCTGACATCCTGCTGAATAGCAGCAGCAGAGTCAGTAAAGTTTAAAAAGAAAATACTTATCTAGAGGTTATCTCCCCTTCTCAACAATGAATGTTACTCGTATATTAAGCAATCACATGCGGTTCTCATATGACAAGTCAGGGATGTTGAGCTTGAAGAAATCGAGTAAATTCACGTCGCCCTGATTCACCAAGGGTAATCAGATATTTTAGATGAAGAGACCATATTTACGAGCAGTACTTTAAGATAGCGCCCACAGCGCTATGGTAAAGTAACATACTAGTAGTAGAACGAGGATCGGGGAGAACATGAGAATGCCTTAAAATAAATACTTTACATATTAAAGAATAAATACTTTATTCGGCATACTTTTTGCCGTTTAAGAAACCTGTTTTGGGGGATCAAAAAATCGTTTAAAAGTATCAGTTTTTGTCAAGGGTGCAATAGAGCCGAAATAGCCACAATAGCCGAAGTGAAATTCAGAGATCTCCTGTTTTCAAAATTTTGAACTGCTCGAGCCCCCTGAAGAATTCGAATTTCGAAAAACGGTGATAGTTTTAAGTATTAACCCAAGAAGTGTTTGGGGCCGAAAATTATTTTGAAAGCATCAGTTTATGTCTAGAGTGCGCCAGAGCCAAGATAGCTACAATGGCCTAGGGGGAAATTGAAAGATCGCCTATTTGCACATTTTCTTTTAACTTTGAACCACTCTAGCTCCCTAAAGAATGTCCGTTTGGAGCTTTAGCCGGAAAATGCTTTGGGATTGGAAAAGCGTTTAAAAGTATCAATTTTTCTCCAACTTGCACCAGAACCGAGTTAGCTAAAACGGCCTGTGTGCAATAGGGAGATCACCTGTGGTCACATTTTTTCTAACTTTGAACCTATCTAGCTCCCTTAGAAATGCGAATTTGGAAAAAAATGATAATTTTAAGAAACCTTAACCGAAGAGATATTTTGCGAATCGGAAAATCGATTAAAAGAATCGGTTTTTCCTAGAGTGCAACAAATCCGAGAAAGTTATAATGGCCTGTGTAAAATTGAGAGATCACCTATTCGCACATTTTCTTCTAACTTTGAGCCGCTCTAGCTCCCTTAGGAATGCGAACTTGGAAAAACGGTGATAGTATCAAGAAATCTTAATGTTTTGGGGATCGGAAAATCGTTTAAAAGTATCAGTTTTTGTTTAGAGTGCACCAGAGTGGAGATAGCTACTTATAATGGTGTGAAATTGGGTGATCTCCTATTTTCACATTTTCTTCTAACTTTGAACCACTCTAGCTCTAGCGACAACCACTGAAATCCCAAATGCAGCAGAGGCAGTCAGCATAACAACAGCATCAACAAATGATCTTCCCGCCAACCCGGTGGTTGTACTCGTATGTATTCGTAGAAGGCACCGCCACATCCATCAATTATAGGTTGCAACTGGAAACTGGCATGATTAATTAATTTTTAATGGGTTAGGCGAGAAAAGAATGCGAAAAGGTGGATTGTATTGTGAACCAACGTCGTGGAAGGATGGGGGTGCGAGGGAATTTTGCTATTCAAGTTTGCAAGAGGTGACTGCTTGTCGTCTATGAACCTGGTGATTTGTCTCTGAAAACCGACGAACAAATGCCGTGTCAAACGAATTTGATTTCGTGCATTTTTTTGCAGGATGGAAATCCGAAACGTGACATCGGATAGATGGATGAGACCTAACGTGTGTTCTGGTGTTTTGTCGGTCGTGTCCCATTGCACTCGGCGTGAACATTTTTTCTCGTCTGCAACTAAATATAGTGCACAATCTAAAAGTTTTTTTGCAATAGCGAAGCGCATTTTCGAATGAGTTTTTTTCGGCAATAGAGAAGATTTTGATCGCTGCGGCATCGTTGTCGCCATCGTTTCCGATCCTATTGGGGAAGTCCGGCCAGTTGGTGGTGACTAATCTTGCACGGCTGGCTCGAGTGAGAGGAAAATTGGATTGGTGAAAATATGGGGAAAATGATTTAACGATGATATGAAGATGGCCGCGCAAGTTCTAATGTCCCTTGACTGCAACTTCTTATGTCATGTTGCGTGTGGTAATCTGATACCCGAAAAAGATCAAATTTTGCAGTGCAAATCAGGAAAATCAATATCAAGTGTATTTCCTGCTACAACACTAACCAGCTGACGTATTCTGCGATAAAAATCCACGGAGAAAATGATCTCAATTGTTGTGCAGTGCGCTACAGAACAATTTGAATAGTTATAAAATTCACAACCTGTATGTGCCATTCGGACATAGACCCTGCCTCAGTAATTTCTTTTGGCGGCTGTTGTCGCGTATCTATTTCATTTGTGGGCTTCGATGTCGATTTTTCAAAAATTAAAATTACTGAGGACCAGATTAAATCCATTGTTTGCACGTAATCGAGGGGGCTGATTTTGAAATAATTGATAGTTGCCCACACATAACGCATATTAACCAACAACCGCGAATCTGAATTAGCTGCGCCTACCCCTAAGATATTGAGAGCCACCCCTACGCCGGCCATTGATACAAAAGCATATTAGTTATAGGATTTTTGAAAAACGTTATGCAAGTTTTTTGTTGTTAGGATCTACGTCCAAGAATTTCAAATTGATTAGGCCTTTTTGCAGTTTGACAAAAAAAAAACTTGTGGGACAAATTATTTTTCTCAATTCATCAGACTTAAACTATGAACTTTAGAAAAATTAAAAAAAAGAAAAAGAATAGTTTTAAATAATACGTAGCCTACTTATAACACTAGTATGGCTTTAATGTTTAGAGTTTTTTCTTCCTTTCTAACAAAAACAATTCTGGACAAAAAAGGCACAAAAAAAGGGGAAACGAAGACAAGCCTAGTGTCTGACACTAGGCGTATTAATTTGAAAATAATAAAATCATGAATTTTTAATTTAGCAAAATTTTAAATTAAACAAAGCCTTAATGAGTATGGGGCCGCGACAATGGTAGGCTCCTGCGCTTATGATGAACCTATCAGGCTGTAGCTCTTTTTAAGTCGTTCTAGTGGCACATGCCAGGTATGGGGAGTCATCGTATTTTGACTCGCGTCATTGGGACCCTAGGTCCGATTGGAAGGCATTGAAAGGGACACAAATCTCATCGGGATGCCCCACTTCTTTTCGTGGGCCGTAACTCCTCTCGTCAATGACGAGGTCGCTCCTGATCACGCGCGAGTTACGTTATTGACCGTTCTGATGTTTGAAAATATATATGTTGGAAATTCCTTCCCCGGAATCTCTTTAGTAAAAATACTTTGTTTTTCACTTATTTCGTTTATTTAACACTTATTAATTTTAACAGCAACAGCATCCCTTAACCTTAACTTAACATTTAAACTATTCAATTTCAACTTCAACTGATTAACACTCAGCTTCAACAACAACTCGATTGAATACTCAACTTAAACTTTATAATACTAAGATTCAACACTTCATCCCGATAATACTCAATTTCAACTGATTAACTGATTCTCAGAGGGCTGCTTTTATAATGATAAGGATGCTGCTGAAGCATTCTCTTTGTTACTTTGATTCAAGCTAAGAGCTGGACTTTAATATGCTGATGTCAGCAACGCAAGTAAGCGAAATTTGTGATAACGAGATGTTTATATAAGATTGCTCAAGTTACTGGACGACGGGATATGAGTCATGGATGATTAATGCATCAGACACGGAAGATTATGATAAAGGGTTAGTAAATTTTGTGGTGTTGTAGGAATTTGGGATAAAGTGTAACTCGCGTGTTAGTAATGGGAAAAGTAGGAAGTTTTCTTATAGTTGTTATGCTCCCTTCAGTTTTGGCCTAAGTTATTTTGTCGACCTAAGATCATTTAACTTGCATGCTTGACACATAAGTAGTAGTATGCCATGTGCCGCAGATAGCTAGCTGCTAGCAAGCGTATGCGTCCCCAGGTATGGGCATTTCTAGCTGAACCCAGTGTTCCAGCTCGCTGGGGCAATATTCCATCGCTGTTGTCTTTTACGGACGATTTAACATCTCTAATAAACACTAAACCTGTGCAGAATTTTGAAATCAACTATTTTGACATATTTGTTATGTTTGTTTTTGCATAATACAATATTTATTTAAAGCCACGTTGCTCTTATTTTCATTCCCAAATAAATTTACACCCCCCATATTCCCAAATATATTTACGCCCCCTGAAAGTTAAGGTTATGCTACGTTAAACACTATTCACTATTTAAAATTTCTCCTTATTGGGAACATATTATAATATGTCCACTGCCTTTTCGGATTCGCTCGTCAGGGTCCACGTTTCTTTGCCATGTAACAGCACCGGTTCGGCTAGTGAATTGTAAATACAAGCTTACTTTGCCTGTGCACAACTCTGAACCTTACGGTACTAGGCTTTATTTGCGGCGTTTATGCGGCGTCCAATTTCGTCCTTTTTGGTGACTCTTCTATTCAGGTTGGCTCCTAGATAAAGAAAGTTATCCACACTTTCAAGGTGATAGTCTCCTACGGTCAGGTTTGTCGGACTAGAGTGTTCTTTCTTATTTGAGTCTTGAATTCAGTTTTAGTTTCATTAACCCGTAGACCAATTCGGTTTGCTTCAGATTCTAGGCTCAGAAATTTTTCTTTGGCATCTGAGATTGATCGTGCCATAACGTTGACGTCATCAGCATACGCTCCCAATTGTGTGGACTTGAATATTAGTGTACCAGAATTTTCAGCTGTTTTTTTTCCTGATGACAAGTTCCAATGCAATATTGAAGAGCGTTGGGCAAGTCCATCCCCTTGTTTTAAGCCTGATTCCGTTTTGAAGTTGTTCGTTAGTTCTCCATTTACCTTGACCTAGGACTCTGTGTTCAGTATTGTGGCCTTGACCATGCGGACTAGTAACGTTTGGACGCCAAAGTCAAACATTATTTTGTACAGGATTTTTCTGTCGACACTGTTGTATGCTTTCTTGACGTCCGCAAAGAGTTGATGCACGTCGATGTAAGATTCCCAGCACTTTTTGAGTACCTGCTTTACTTTGAAAGCATCTCCGATACTCTCCTACAAAATTTTCAAAGCACGCCTTTAATTTTTTTTCGTGATTTTGGCAGCACTTTATAAGATGTAGACCATAACGCGATGCCTATATAATTTTGACACCTTAACTTGTCTCCCGTTTTGTGTACAGGACATAATACAAAGTGTGTACAAAAAGTAAGGTGACTTTTCAAATTTTGCAGGCAATTCGATGTTATGTTGGTACACTAGTGTTATGTTGGTACACTAGTCACGAACATATATTTACAGTTTCAGCTATGTATATAATATATTTAGTTTGTTTGTGAGAGGCATAACGGTTAGAGGTGTTTTGCGTGCTCGACGATTTTTTGCTATCGAAAAAATGGATCAAAGATCAAGAATTTTTTGGGCAAAAACAACACCACAATCATGCCTCAGCCACCATATTCACCGCGTTTGGCCCCATGTAACTTTTTCTTGTTCCCAAAACTACAGAGACGTTTGAAAGGATGGTGATTTGCAACGATTGGTGGGATAAAGACTGCATCGCTGGAAGAGCTCAAGGCTATACCGAAAAGTGCTTATGAAAAGTGCTTCCAGGATTGGAAAAAGCGTTGGCACAAGTGTATTGTTTACTTTGAAGGGGACAACATAAATATTGACGAATAAATAAATATTTTTTCCTGAGAATACAAAGTCACCTTACTTTTTGAACACACCTCGTATTCTTTTTCCCCAATCTTCTGGTAACTGCTTCTCTGACCATAGTCTGCATATTAATCAGTGGAGACGGTTTCTTCGATGCAGACTCCCTCTGCCATAATTCTGCTGGTATTCCATATATCCTAAGAGCCTTATTTTTCTGAGTTCACGTACTGCTGCCGCTACTTGGTCTCTAGCTGGTAGTCGGACTGGGACCTCTTGTTTTGCTTCTGGAATATTCACAGCTTCAATAGTTGTTGCGGGTGGTGTGAATAGTTTCGGAAAATATTGCAACCATCTGTTTTTAATTTCGACTGAGTTCTATGATTGATGCTTGTGCACTTTTGCATAGACTTGTTTGTGGTTTGAAGCCCTCTCTTAGTTGTTTAATAGAGGAATACGTCAATCTGACTTCATGTAGCGTCATGTTTTCGTTTGTATATGAATTTTGGTGTCGATGGTCAATCGTTTCTTTCTTCGATACACTTTCTTAGGTTGTCATCTGAAGGTGTTATAGTGTTCTTCTTTTGCGCGAGTTGGATGTATTCTTTGTACGCCTGGTTCCTTTTTTCAATCACTTCCATGCATTCTTCGTACCTGTCGTTCCTACTTTACTTTTGTCGGTACCCCAAGACGTTTCTGGCCACGTCTATTACAGCATATGTTATCGTCTTCCAAATAGATTGAATGTCGTCACGTGCGGGGCCTTCGGTCCCCCATTGAACGCATCCTCAGGTGGCTTATTGAGGGGTGCCCAAATCGGCTAGCCGGCGGGTAGGTGGGAAATAAAATGGAACTCGTGCACCAAAACCGAGTAAATCGCATTCACTTATCATGGAACCAGATAAACTGCCTCGGATGGGATTGGACAAACAGCAACGATTATTGCAACGAATAACGAACTTTCATTTTGGAACATAGAATGTTAGATCATTGAACAGGCCAGGTACACTGCGATAGTTCTTTGATGAAACAAAGAATCAATATTCTCGCAGTGCAGGAAACTAGATAGCATGGTGAAGATACATTTCACGTAAAAACGAACACCGTGTTTAAAAGTAGAAAATCGCAAGGAAGCAGAGAGTTCGAAGTGGCTTTCATTGTGCGCAACGCATTTTAACAAATTGTCACCGACTTCAAGCCCATGAACGAAAGGATCTGCGCAATTCGTAGACCAAGTACTTTAATGTATGACTGGTGAACTATCACGTGCCCATAGAAGACTAAAAGGAAATTAAGGACGAATTTCACAGCAATCTGGAACGCACTGTCGATGCATTACCGTAAAACGATGTAAAATTTATTCTGTGTGACCAACGCAAAAATCAGTCGAGAAACGGCGCACAGAGAAACAACTGGAGGAAACAGCCGTCAGGCAGATACCAGCAGCAACGGACAGCGTCTAACAGACTGCTACTGGCAAAAACCCCACAGTAAGCTCCACTATTTCCCAAAACTAGACATCCACAAGAGCACGCGGGCATCCCCAGACGGTCGTACATTCAACCAAATCGACCACTTTCAAATACAAAAACGAACAGCCACCAGAATTTTCGACACGCGCTCGTTCCGCAGTGCTGCCTGCAATTTAGATCACTACGATATAAGGGTCAAGTTCCGATGCCATATCTTCAAGAGCTGTAAACAGGAATTATCAGCTACCCCAAGATCCTGCTTCACAAGCTATTGTGAAAGATAGCTCAGTAACGTCTACATACAGTATACTCGTATGTCAGCGCTGGAAAATCACATCAACATTTCCCCGCAAGCGGGCGAAAGTGTTGAACCGCATTCTGGATACCTTAAAAAATAGCTGCAAAACTTCACGAAGTCCAGGTTAAGATACAAATGGGATATAGGCAGCCCAGGGAAACAGAAAAATTTGGATGTTCCAACCTACCATGCTCGAAGCGTACTCTATGCATTCTTAGTTATCTAACATACTAACATTAATTTGCTAGTTTAAGATAATAATCAAAAAGCTTTATAAATTTATTTTTATGGCTTAGACTTAAAAAATCAACCTACCCAAATCATATTCATATTATGTTTTCACAGGTGAAGATCCATATTTATTATGGGTAGTGGGAACAACAATTTTCACATTCCTGGTTTACTGGATGTTTGGTGGTATTTATACTTTCATGGATGTGACGAATAAACCAGCAGTGTTACGTAAATATAAAATTCAGCCAGGAACAAACGAGCCTGTTGATAATATCAAATTACGCAAGGTATGTATTTTGAGTCTAAGCAGATTTAAACAGCTTATTTAATATCTGCTTCACAGGTGATCAAGACAGTTCTCTTCAATCAACTTATAGTTGGTATACCGTTTGCTTTTATCAGTTACAAAGTGATGCTGCTTCGAGGATTTGCGCCGATTCGCGAGCTGCCGACATTCCATTGGGTGTGCTTTGAATTGGCGATATTCATTTTAATGGAAGAAATAGGATTTTACTACTCGCATCGCCTTTTACATCACAAGCACTTTTACAAATTTATTCATAAACAGCATCATGAGTGGACAGCACCAATTGCAGTGACTGCCATCTATTGCCACCCGATTGAGCATATCTTTAGCAATATTTTGCCGCCATTTTTGGGAGTATTTATAATGGGCAGTCATGTAGCCACCGCATGGCTGTGGTTTGCATTAGCTATTCTGTCGACCTTGAATGCACATTCGGGCTATCATTTACCATTTTTCCCTAGCCCTGAGGCACATGATTTTCATCATTTGAAGTAAGTATAGGTATATTTTCCCTTTTTAAATTCTATAAGGAAATTTAGCTTAGAAGAGAGGTTGTTGCGCTGATGATGTAAGTTCAAATAGTAGCTTCTTAGTGGTTCCACAGAATTTTGAACGACCTACTAAAACTCCGACCTGTCTAACAGTCTGCACGCTTGTCCTATCCTCACAACAAATTTTCTCATAAACCAAAGGTGTTATAATCATAAAAGCCTCGAAGAAGGTCAAAAGGTACCTTCGATTTCAAAATTTGATTAATTTGGTCAGTAAGAGTAAATGTGTAAAATTCACATTTTGGCTCTTAAAATCAAATTATTCCCATTAATCTGAAGAAAGTAAAAATTATAAACAATGTGATCATCTTAAACTACTCCTGTGTAGGTTTTCCGGTTTTTTTCATTTTCGGTTTAACCGAGCGGTTTTTACAGCCAAAACCCGGTTTTGTTCATTGCAAATTGTTTGAACCAAAAAACCCGAATCAAAATTAAATGTACATATTTATGTCCATTGACTAACTTTAGGTATAAATATTTCTTAAATTTTTTACTCACAAAATGATTAATCAAAATGAACTGAATATTTCATCTTTGTGCTAAAAATAAGAGATTAACGTATTGAAATCCAAGCCGACAGCTTACTGGTAAGCTAGGCTATTCATTTACAGTATAAGAATGAACGATTCTTCAGCTCACTCCCCAAGCATTTTTTATTTATTGTGTATTGTGTGCTACCTTCACTTCGCACTATACGTGGTCTTCGGCATTTTTCTATTCCTTTATATCCGGTTTTTAAACGGTTCTTGAATTTGAAAGAAAAAATCTGTTTAAACCGGGAGAAAAAATCGGGTTTTCCCATCCTTACGCTGTGACAAAATTTATAATTTTTTGTTGAAAAAGCAAGGGCTATAAATTTTTTTCTCCTGAATGCATGAATGCAGTATAGAACAATTCTTGATGAATCATAAGATTTGAGAAGTCAATTGCCATTATGTGTTTTTAAATTCAATTTCAATTTATTTCTTATGTATTTTAAAGCAATTTCTCCAATTCATGTCCAAAATCTTCTCAAATCTTTTCAGATTTAACTATTGCTTTGGCGTTTTGGGTGTATTAGATCGATTACATGGAACCGATTCCATGTTCCGTACTACGAAAGCATATACACGGCATATAATGATGCTGAGCTTTGTACCACCACGAGAAGCATTTCCAGATCCACAAAAGAAAGCTCTCTAACTGCATTTGTTTGTAAAAGAGTATATAGCCAGTGCATTCATAGAAACAGCACTGCAACAAATTTTTCTAGAATTAAAAACTCACTGCATAATCACAACGGAAAACTATTGAAGCAATCAATTATTGGGCTAGTGCAATCGTTTTCTGCTGAAAAAACTGGAAGACGTTAATTCTTGAGTGTAATTTATACAAACAAAAACCAAGGTGACAACAAAAACAAGGTTTCTTCATTTAGAAAGCAGTTTTGTAGTTGATGTGATAATACGTATATTTTCTATTCACCAAGCGAATAACGAACGGAACGAACGGAAGAAGAATATAGGTTTGTAAGGACGTAAGAGATTGGATGATTTTAAGAAATATTTTAATGAACATGCAGGACATGAAAGATTATACTAAAATATCAATATCATTATATGTCATAACAGAATAACATATATGCATTAGTTTAGTTTATATTTTTCTGGTAAAATAAATTTTATCCAACAAATATAAAAACTGTTTGATTCGTCTGATTTCTAATGTCAGGCGTTGACGAATTATGATTAACTTACACGGCTTTTTATTCGATTATAATACCATCGAGAGATGGCTCATAGTATTACTTGAACAGAATACAGTTGGAATGGTGTAGATTTCTGAATTTGGCATCCAAACACGTTGTTTGAGCAAAACAAAGATTTAATGCAATCGGAATGATGTTCTTTCGAGGAAAGTGTTTTGAGTGCAATGATCCCTTTCCTTTTCATACTATCAATTGAGGTAAGTACAAGAAATATTTCAAACCAATCTGAAAAGTTTTGCACAGTTCTAAGATAAAGAAAAAATCGCAGTCTAGAGCTACTTTTAAATACACTATTTTTTCTACTTTTTTTGTTAACAAAGATTAATATTACTTTCACATTCTTTTTTTCTAAATAGTAGATTACATCTCGTTGATTATGATAAATTAAAGGTTTCTGTAGGTTAAACTTCAGTCAAGCGTTATGCTTTGTTTAGTATTTCGTATCTTTATGTACTTAATTGTGAATTGAGTATTTTATTATGTGAAAGATTTGATCAGATATTATGAATGGCATGTACGGAATAGAAAGGTTAAATTTATCTTCTTCTCCAAACGCAATTGAACATGTTGTTGACGATAAAAGGGGAGTTAAATTTTCAAATGAGCTTAACTCACAATTCTCAGCCTCGTTAAATTATTGGTGTGTTATCCCAGTGATGGTTTGAGCAATTGAACCCGAATATCAATGTGAATTACACTTACAGGCTTTGTCCCCTCTATTTTAATATGTAAAATCAGTACCTGTTCGTTTTTCGTTTGCCGCAGTGTCTTGTCAGATACTAAAGAAGATAGAAGTACCAAACTTCGTAAAGAGATAACTCAGCAAACCATCGCTTAGCGCCATTTTGCACACGCACAATATTTTCATACGGCCTAGTTCATTTTTCTTCCCACGCCACAAAGCTTTCAAACATATTCTATGTAATTATAAATTTATTCGCCCCACTCTAAAAGCACGCAAATAATCTTATTTAGGGTTTGGCCACATTGCGATACGACTGTCGTATCGAGCAATTTTTAGTCGCAAATATGAACACACTGCGACAAGATTTGCAAAGAAACTTCAGGCATGCACAGAACTGATATGCTCACTTGAAGGTATGTCTTCGCCAGGAATCAGTATGAAATTAGGTATGACGAATACACAAAGAGCGGTGGCATTATTAATGCTAAGGCGGAGGGCGCCTTGCACGTCGCAGGAAAAGATAAAGCGCGAAAAAACGAGGGTTAAAATAATTTAAAACATTAAAATTGGTAGAGAAGAATCCGATGATAATGCAAATTAATAGCATCGTAGTCTGAAATTTCCTTAAAATGTTATCTATTTACAAAATCCTTGTTAGAGTTTTGTTAAATAATTTTACAAAACTCTACTAAAATCGCGTCCTGTCTCCGTCCGTGTGTCACAGCAATTTTTCTCGCAACCTACTTAAGCTACAAACATAAAACTTAGTATGTAGGTGTAAAGCGGTGCTCTCTTCGTTTAAAAAAATATTGGAGTCGATTAGAATGATAATTTTCGTTTATTGAAGACATGTGGTTGATTTTAATTTGATTAGATAATTATAAGATTAGCAAATAAGCATTTACTTTTCGGAGAAATTTTATTTATTTAATAAGTTGAAAGACAAATAAAACGATAAAACGTATGTTTTTATGTAATTTTGGAATCCCAATAGGAAAACTGCTTTAGTCCGATATTTGTGTCAAAGGCATCGGTGAGTTGGTTATTGATGCGGACTTGGGAGGTTGTCGACGTCATTGTCATTTTGGTAAGACGGACTAATTTGGCTGGGATGCCAAAACCAAGCATTATTTGGTACAGGGAGATGGGCTGGCCCCATTGCTATTCAATTTGGCTCTGGAGTACGTCATACGGAAGCTACCTGTCGATACGCGAGGTACATTACTATACAAGTCGAGCCAAGTAGTGGTCTATGCGGACGACATCAACATTCTATAACGGTCATTCACAACTGTCAAAGAACTCTTCCTGAAACTCGACAGCGAAGCAAAACTAGTAGGGCTACAAATCAACGAAAATAAAACAAAGTTCATGAAGCAGTCGAAGAAAAATACCCCAAATACACAAAATATCACACTTGGCGAAAACAGTTTCGAGAATTTTAGCGAATTTGTGTATTTGGGCGCAAAAATAACGAAAACGGGCAATGAAAGAGACGAAATACGCCGATGAATACAGTTCGCAAACAAAATATTCTATTAAGTATTGACGATCTTAAGACCAGCTGTATACACAGGAGAACAAAGCTCCAAGTATACAAATCTGTGATAAGACCTGTATTATGCTATGGGTGTGACATATGGACCTTAACCCAAGCATTCGCAAATATATTGAACGCCTTTGAGCGACGTGTCCTGAGGCGAATAATCGGAGCGAACCTAGACAGAGACCAATGGCGAATTCAATACAATCATGAGCTGGTTGAAATTTTTGACGAACCGGAGGTCTCAACGATTGTAAGAGTGCGGAAGCTGTAATGGGCTGGACACATGAATCGTATGGACGAACAACGGATACCCAAGAAGGTATTCGTTGGGAGAACTGAAGGCCGGAGGCCAGTGGGGAAACCGAGGAAATGCTGGTCTGACTCGATCGACGGACAGTTCATTGCTGCTCGGATTTCGGAATTGGAAGACGCGGTTAACGGACCGAGACAGTTGGAGGCGCTATTTGCAGGAAGCGAAAGCCCGGGAGGGGCTGTAGTGCTAAGAATAGGAAATCTATTGTAAGCGTATTAAAGTATACAATGCAATATATTTATCTCTTTTTCAGTGTCAAATGATATACGGGTGTTAATCGGAAAACTAATTGAATTCGAAGGAAAACCTGATTGAATCAAAAATGGTACGAATCAATTCAACATGAAATCTTCTTGGCTTTAAAAAGATTTCCTTTAGTTAACAAAAGGAAAACTCTTAAGATTAAAAGAATCGTCGTTCAATTTTATAAGTTTCTCTTCTTGTTTTCAAGAAGATTTATTTTAAAAACAAACGGGAATCGCTTTGAAATTAATAGGATATTTTTTAAAGCAAAATCAATTTGGAAATCTTATGGATTTTAAAATTATTTCTTGGCAAAAAGCGTGAAGATTTCTTTTTTACTATTTTAAGAAACCAATGGGTACTTTTCTCTCACTGTAGCCACACGGAAATGATAATAATAAGAATATCTACATATACCACTAAATTGACGTTTAACGGCGAGGGACCGAAATGGTTAAACATACCACTATCATTGTAAACTATTTTGATTTGAGTTTGGATATTATTGCTGTTCATTTTCGTGTGATATAAAATTTATGACTTGTTCAAGTTATTCCTCTAGTGTTTTCTTTGTAATGGATAAAGCAATGAATTGTTAAACACTAAACCTTCGGTCTTCTCATTTCTGAGATTTCGATAGGGTACGGGACCCGCCACGGTGGCTGAACGCTCCAACCCTGAGCTAGTCATCGGGCTATAGCTCCCTCCTTTTTCATAGTTTCAAGGGCTCTTTACGGGTAGAGTGGCCTTCCTCAACATTTTTATACTTACCGGAAAAGTTAATACAAATAATTTTATATGAATTTTTCAGGTAAATTTAAAATACCATGGCCACGTCTACGATGGATATTTGATGCAGATGGGAGAGTGCGCAGTTGCACTGCCTCCATCTGGATGCCCCACTCTTAAATAACCCCCAAATGGTGGTCGTACGTTTTCGGAGTAACGACGAAATCGTGTCGCGTCCCGCGCTCGTTAATCGGGTATAGTCAGTCACGTTTCTCTTGTCATTTCCTTTAGTTGGTTACCTCGGCCTCAACACTGTCGAATTGGTTTATTTTTGAGAACCTTTCAAATTCGTGACTGTGAAAATAATTTGTAATGGCCCTTGCGCTGTGGGAAAAGTACCCGCACCACGATACGGCAACGCTAGCTTGTCAGCGCATTCACGCGTCCCCAGGTAAGGTCGATCCAGCTGAGCACTGTTCTTTCGCTCACTGAGGCAGTAGACCATCACTGCAGTCCTGAATGGACAATTAACATCCCATCAAAAACACTACCTCCTTCCGGTTGCAGAGCGCTCGGCAGCATCCAAAGGGGTGATAAAGCAAAATTTTTAGATTTATTTTTATTAACTTCTTCTCCGGAGGATGCGGTCCATTGATCGCATCCTCCAATTTCGAATTCCGAGCAGTCATCAAACGTCTTCGTCGACCCAGTCAGATCAGCGTTTCCTCGGTTTCTCCACTGGTCTTCGCCCTTCAGTTCTCCTCTGTTAAAATAGGATTTGGTTTTGTTAAAATGACAAACTGCCTCAAGTCGTCTAGCCTGAATAAATCTGGCCAAATTCTGACTGTGCACCGAAGGTATCCTTCTATGCAGCAAGTATCTACTAAGTTTGGCCAAAATTCCAGCCAAAGTAAATTGAACAGAAACGTCTTTCTCGTACTTCAATAACTGCCAGCCAAAGTATACACAATGGCTACATCTTTATTGATTAACCGGTCAGAACCTTCTGATCCCATTCTTCAATTTCTCCAAGTATTTATACAATTTCTTAAACATAAAATACTTAATTTATTACATACTGCCCTCATTAATCAGTACTCAATTTGTGTGGTCTCGTGACCCACAAATCAATTAACACCTCATAACGTCTTCATATGCATTTGTTATTCAACAATCAATAACCTCACAAATGCATATGTTACGTAACCTCTTCTAGGCCATAAATTCTTATTTCTCAAGTGCTTATACGATGACCCAAGGATGCATGGCAATGTTTTTGTTTATCTTTCGAAATGCGAAAGAAAGTGAAAGTAAAAATTGTTGAGTGTTGATTAATGAGGTTCACATTTCGAGTGTGTGTGATATTTTAAATGTTTGTATGTAAGTAAATCATACTGCATGATTGCATTTATGTTAATTTGTATGTGATTTAGAATTAATATATTTAATGTTAAGTCAATATTTCTAATGCTTAATTGAATGAATGTTTTTAGATCATGTGTGAATTGAATGAAAATAATTTGAATGAATGTTTTTATATTATGTGTGAATGTTTGAATAAATATTTTATATGTAATTAATGAATGTTTAGTAATTATGTGTGCTTATTACACCTCGTCCTATTCATTGTTCATTCATACGATTCACGTGGCCAGCCCGTCTTACAATCGTTGAGACCTCCGGCTCGTCAAAAATTTCATACAGCTCTTGGTTGTATCTTGGCCCCTGTTTAGCTTCGCTCTAATTATTTGCCTCAGGACCAGTCTTTCGAATTTTATTAACTTATCGACATTTATTTTTTCCAACAGATTTGTGTGTGATTACTTTTGAAGTATTTTACTGCCAAGGGTGATTTAAATTTGTTTACATAAATTATTGGATGTTTTATTGAAATGTTTTTTTAGTCAATAATTTTGTTTACAACCTAAGCTCCACAAACCCAATATTCCTATCCGTCCTGTCGTCAACTACCGCCCAGCTCCTGCATACCAATTAGTACGGTACTTGGCAACGATAATGGCGGATGTCATGCACCTTGACGACAAATACGCATTAAAGAACAACCGTGAGCTAGCGAACTCTACCACCTCTTTAAAATTGACTGAAACTTGTCGACTTTTATGACTAGACATTACTTACCTCTATAAGTCTATACCCGTCAATAAAACACTGGCCATACTAAAAGAAAAACTTTCATTCAACAACAGCCGACGATTCACAGGTCAACTGCTCAATCTCATAAACACCACAATCATGCAGAACTATTTTAAGTTCAATAGCAACACATACATTGCCAAGGACGGTCTGGGTATGGGACATCCAATGTCCTCAATAATGTCAGAAATATTCTTACAATCTTTGGAAGAAGTCTTTATACCCAAAGTTGTCAAAAGATTCAATGTAATATATTACAGACGATATGTGGTTGACTGTTTCATAGTTATTGAGTCACAAGAAAATAAACAAGACGAACTACTTACCTATATGAATGAAATTCACCCGAATATAAATTTCACTATGGAAAAAGAAACAAACAGACAACTCAACTATATGGACCTAACTATGACACGTGAACAAACACGATTGGACTACAAAATATACAGAAAACTAACCACAACTGATCATACAATACATAAAACATCTAACTACTTCGCACAACATAAGCTAGCAGCGTACAGATCAATGGTGCAGAGGCGTCACTCCATCCCCATGACTCCTACTAACTACTCCAGCGAACGAAACAACATTTACAGAAAAGCTAATAACAACGGATACAAGCAATGCGACATTGACAAACTTGTCGCACAGTACAAACAAAAACAGGAACGTCAACCGACTGAAACTCATAAGAACGACCAACAGTGGGTTTCGTTAACATACGTAGCCAAAGAGATATACAAACTATCAAACTTCCTTAGGAAATACAAATTGCAAATTGCATTCAAAACGAGCAACCACATTGGAAACAAACTGAAACCAAAACTGAATGACACATCAATATACGAAAATAGTGGCATATGCAAACTGACATGCAAGGACTGCGACATGGTATATATAGGAATGACAACACGAAAACTAACGACAAGATACAAAGAGCACTTACGATCTTTCATACACAACAAGGCAGACTCCAATTATGCGACTCTATGAAATTGCTACACAAACAAAGCAAAAGACCGAGACTTGACATCCTAGAAAGGCTTGAAATTTATAAATATAAAAAGACAGAGGGTACCATTATCAACGATCAACTTTTTACCAATTCCGACGAAATTTTCTCAGTACTAGACCACACTCTTAGACGAAAACGGAAACGATATGAAACAGAACAAGCGAACATCCAACAAGGAAAAAAAATCCAACAAGAAAAAAAACAATAACATAATATCCCTCTACCTGGTATAATTTATTACTTGACGTAATTTACTACCTGACCTTATTACCCATCTGCTAATTACCCACCCGCTAATTACCCATCCGCTAATTACCCATCCGCTTAACCCATCCTACGACTATATAAAGTCATTCCCTTCAACGCATCCTTAGACACCGAAGATGACTCGAAGTAGTCGAAACGCGTCTGCTCACACAACAAAGCAAGGCCCGACGGCCTTTAAAGAAAAAAAAATTTTTCTTTTGTTTGATTAAATAAAAATGGTTTTTTGATTAAATAAAAATGGTCTAATATAAATTTTTTTCATTTCTCATTATGAACACTCCTTTCCCTTCCCTTATGTGATAGTTTTCAATTATATATATAACGTGGCCCAGCACAGGCAGAGAAGACTTCGGAATGACCCACAAAACGACTCACTTCCGTAGTGGCAAAATAAGATTCGTAAATTCCCTTTGTTTTTCAACGTTTAGATCTTTCAAAGGTTTCAAAATAACTTGCCATTTAACCTCAATTCCATGTTTGGGCTTTCTCTCATCGCGAATTATGTCTACTCCATTGTTGCTCTATATCGAGCGACTAGCTCCCTGAATTTATTGTTAAGCAAAAGCGCGGCATGATACTTCTCAATGAAACACAACTCAGTTCATCGCACTCAATGACGTTCAAGGATTTTGAATTCGTAAGAAACGAAAGAGTAAACGGTAATGGAAGTAACGGCATATTGGTTAAAAGACAATATGTTTCCAACGTATTGATACATTTGAATTCAACAACTTTAATTTTCTTGAATTGTCTGTCATCAAAACTTTACTGCCAGGTGGGGAAAACCTCTTCGTTATCTCGGCCTACGCAACGGGTTGAAACACTCTCAAATTCAAGTAGGAGCTCGATTCCTTGTTGGAAATACTCAAACTGAATAGGCTGCACAGTTATTATATTCTTACCGGCAAACTTAATGCTCGGCATACATCATGGCTGAACGCGTACCATAATCCAAGAGGTGTATTCATGAAATGGTGGATAACAGAGAACCAAATTGAATACAGGTGCAATCTATATGGGTCGGAGTGCTCAAAATACCCTAGAAATAATTCATATTAGGATTTTTGCATTGCTGACCCAAAAATTAATTTCAGATTTAACAAACATCAAGGAAAACTGCAGGTGCAGGTGCAGGTGTAGGTAAATTATCAAACGACTGATATCTTTCTCATTCCAATTCAAAAATTGTTAGTTTGGTTTCAGAAAAGCGCATTGGAAAAAGTTTCACAAGAAGTTTAATAGGGAATATCAGAAGCAATGTCCCCCCTCTGGCGGTGGCATTTCTTGCCCCATAGTTCCTAACGACAGGAATCTAACTAACAATGAAAGGGACTTCTATTTGTCGAAGTTAGAGAAGCTGACATTGACAAAGTAGTTCCCAAAATTAAACCTCGAAACAATATAGAAGGATATGAAACACCAAGCATCTCAAGGTTCAAAGGATTGAAAAGTCTTCTTCTTACACGCGTCAACAATATTTTTCGGCGATTTCTGGACTAAAATCATCCATCTTTGGCCTTATTGAAATTACACTTGGCGGATGGCAGCTCCTATAGGACGCAAACTATACTTCCCAAAAGCCGAATCCACGATGTAGTTAAGGAAATGCACAAAGGATCCTCGGAAGGCCACCTTGATGTTAACAAGACCTTACCGAAATTGCGCGAAAGGTTCTACTGGCTCCACGCTCGAGAAGACGTAGAGGAGTGGTGCCATAGATGCACGATTTGCGCTTCCGTCAAAGGTCCAAAGCGACGACTGAGAGGACAAATACAAACCGATAACGTGGGGATATGGTTTGAAAGGATTGCTGTTGAAATCGCAGGGCACTTTCCTGAATCCGAATGGGGAAATCGATACACGCTGGTTGTGGCCGATTATTTCAGCAAGAGGCCCGAGGTGTATCCCTTCCCAACCAGGAAGTAACTACTGTAGCCGAACAGCTAGTGTTAAATTGGGTCAGTAGATACGGCGTACCTTACGAACTACATTCGGATTAAGGCCGAAACTTTGAGTCACTAGTTTTTGGCGAAATGTGTGAGCTGCTGGGAATACAGAAAACGAGGACAACACCGCTGCATCCCCAATCCAATGAAATAAATAAACATCTGGCCAAAATGGTTGACGAGAGCCAAAGGGACTGGAACTGGCACAACCCATTATTCTTGATGACGTAGAAAGCTGCCGAACACGCATCAACGGGCCAAGCCCCAGCCAAAGTCATTTTTGGAAAGACTATTCGTCTGCCAACTGATATAAAGTTTGGAACACCCCCTGAGAAACCCCAAACGATCACGGAGTACGGAAGTAAACTAAGGCAACGGTTGAACCGGATACATCGGATAGTACAAAACCACCTCGAATCGGCTACTGACCGCATGAAGACCAGGCATGATCTAAAGGTAAATTCTACTGGCTTCCAGCAAGATTATTTGGCGTGGCTATACAACCCACAAGGGTGGAAGGGCAGGTCTCCAAAGTTGTAGCATGATTGGGAAGGACCAAACTGGGTTACAAAGCAAATCAACGACGTCGTATACCGCATACAGGAACACCGTAATCCGACAGCCAAACTGAGAATCGTGCACCTGGACCGTCTTGCCCCATATTACATCCAAGAAGACTTGACTACAACTGGCGACACATCTTCGGGGCGAAAAGAACTGAGGTGGGAGCAGTGTTACATGTCCAAACATTTCTGCGAGCTACTGTCGCAACTATTAAGAACATCATGATCAATAAACGAATGTACTCGAAAGCATAGGAATCTACCAAGCATGATCAATATCTGAAAGTGACGTCACTGCGGCCATTCAGAATTGCTCGAATATTCCAAGTAGTGCGCCAATGTACGAGAAATGGATTGAATGGCTTAAGAGCTTATATAAAGCCGAGCTGAATGAATGGGGGAGAAAGTAAAACCACGATAGAAAAACTGCGATAGAGGGGAGCGTGAAGTAAAGGTGATATTGATTGATAGAGTAGCGTGATTTCCGTGATACAGGCAGTTGAAAAAAAAATTGATGGACAAGTGAAAACTGAAATTGTAAAATAGTGGAATTAATGATTGTGCATTCTTAGTAAATAAACTCATTTAACTTAATTTAAAAGATAGTGCGTTTTCACTTTCCGGAAACACTAAAATTATTGGCCACGAAGTTTTGGCCTCAGACTTGTATATTTTATTCGATAAGCTCCAACAGTCAAATCGTACATGTGAACTATTTTGTAGTAGACCTTACCTTATGCGGAAAGAACCCGCGCCGTAATGCCACAGACAGCTAGCCTGCCAGCATATGTACGTATCCCTAGACCATGTCGTTTCCAACGAAGCACCGATCTTTAGCTCACTGGGGCAGAATTCCATCGCTGCTGTGCTTTACGGACTTTAAATTTATTATAAACATGTAGGCACTACAATGTAGGACATGAAAGATTATACTTGTAGTAAAATATCAACATCTTTATGTATAACTTATATGCATTAGTTTACTCGTAGTTTATATTTTTCTGGTAAAATTTAGTTTAGTTTCTCATATCACAGGCATTGAGGGATTTTGATTAACTTACACGCCTTTTTATACGATTATAATGCCATCAAGAGTTGGCTCAGAGTTTCCTACAGTTGGAATGGTGTCGATTTCCGTGTTTGGCATAGAAGCACAATGTTTGAGCAAAACAATTTTCTAGCTCGCATACTTTTTTAAACGGAATAACGTTTTTTCGAGGAACGTGTTTTGAGTGCCATGGGTATGACGCCTCTCCTCTTCATACTATCAATAGAAATAAATACAAGAAATTTTTCAAACCAATCTGAAACGTTTGGACTGCTCTAAGATAACAAAGAAAAAATTTTCGCAATCTAGAGCAATATTTAAGTGAATTCTTTTTTATACTTACTGCGTTTGTTATAACAAAGATTAATGTTACTTTCACGTTCTTGTTTTTTAAATAGCAGATTACATTTTGTTAATTATGATAAGTTAAAGATTTGTATAGGTTAAACTTCAGTCAAGTTTAGTATTTCGCATCTTTAAGTACGATTGTGTTTACGCACTTTGACTTGTCAATTGAGTATTTTGTTAAAAGTAATAAAAATTTGATCAGTTGACATTATGAATGGCACTAACGGAATAGAACGAATAAATTTATTTTCTAGTGGATACCTCCAAACACAATGGAACAAGTTTTTGACGATAACCGGTGAGATAAATTTTCAAATGATAAGTTTCACAATTCTCAGCCTCGTTTCCTTTCATGATAATTAACAAATTATTGGTGTGTTATCCTAGCGTAGTCTGAGCAATTGAACCCGAATGTCAATGTGAATTCAACTTTGTCTGCTCTGACGACTAAATATAATTTCAAACCTTTATCAATTTAGCGATCAAAGAAATAACTATAAACAAAAATCTACTCCAACTGTAAGATGGGTTTCTTATTTATATTTTACTAGCTTATCTCCTTGATTATTTGTTCTCCAAACAGAGTTAGCGATAATTAGAAATAAATAAGTTGGGTGGACAGAAATACGCTCATGTCAGAAGGGTATTGTACTCAACTCACGGTATGCAGATATTTATGGTAGAATGATTTAATCCCAGAAAAACTTTAACGACATGCACAACAAATAACCAGCCAACATTATGTTGCAATATTGCTAAAATCATTGACTAAGCCGAATCTTGAATGTCTTTTTGTTATGCAATCAAAAGTGTAGTGTCTAGTTCGATGTAATAAAATAATCGTGTATAATTGTTGTTATCGCAGAAAATTCAAACGGCTATAACTTCTGTACATTCTATAGAAACTTATAGGATATAAGGATCTTTTATAGAACCAAATAAATGTTACCAATTCAATCACATAAACACAGTCAAAGTCAAAAGCGAATAGAATATAAATTTAATTCCAAACAATCAAACCACGAAAACTTAATGGCCCAAATGGCTCTCTAAATTTATTCATTATCAACCAAAACCAAAAATAAAATAAAAAACAATTTCAAATTCAAATTAATTAAAATTATTACATAATTGGAAAAAGGAGAAAATCCAACCATCACCATTCAATAATTACTTATAATTTCAACACAACAGTGAACTATTATCCTACCCCTAATATGTTTGAACTAATTCTAATCAAATTCAGTCAAAAACTTTATCTTATACTAATAACATGCTATCACAATACCGCTAACCTAAATGTTAAACCTTATCTCTAAGCCTAGTGCAATAAACATAATATATATGTATATATATATATATATATATATATATATATATATATATATATATATATATATATATATATATATGTATATGTATCTATCCTAAATATTTATATAATATTGAATAATTTTTAACATAAAACAAGTTGGGTCTACAGACCTACGCTCATGTCAGAAGGGTTTTGTACTCCACTTACAAAATGCAATCACCAGCAACTAATAAAATCAAGAAACACGTGAAAGAGATTTGCTCCTTTAAAATAAAATCCATTGTTTCCCCATTTTCAACTAACAAAAATCATTCAAATCATGAAATCCCAAAAGCATTTATGTCATCGATCTTATTTGAAAATTTTAAGAAGATCAAATCAAAACTGCAGTGTCTGGTTCGATGGAAAGTCCATAAAATACCAAAATAGTGTGTTATTGTTGTTGCAATTGGAAAAATTTCAAATGGATATAACTTCCGTGAATATGATACGAATTTCATCAAACTCACAGAGTATTAGGACTTTGTGTAAACCTACTTGAATATCGAATTTTGTTGGGTTTAAAGGTATCCATACAATTTCATTGGAGAAAATGTGAAATTCGAAGATCATACTATTATTAAAAAAAGTTGAACGAATTTTGACTTCTGAGGTATTTGTTATTGCTGTACTCATAAATATTTTCCTTGATAATCGCGAGGGAGAAACATATTTTTCGTGTATTTCTCTCCCTGTGCTGCCTTTCGAAGCAAAAACGGTCAGTTTAAGAACTGTTTTGAAAAGCTCTCATAAAGACCTTTCATTTGATACTCATATCGGCCCTGTACTGTAATTATCAATTCATGGCATCAGAAAATTTTTTCGAGCCATAGAATGGTTGCAAAGCCCTTCTGTTAGGAGCTTTCCCCTGCCTCCTCGACTTATTTCACCTATGAGTATTAATTGCAGGCCGTCATCTTCAGTCATTCATTAAATTGAATCAAAAGTTAAAAGTATGCACCTTAAACGTTGAAGTTGGGGAAAAATAACTGAAAATTACTCCATCTTCGCATTTAAAACAGCCACTAGTTTGTTTTACGATTACTGATACCACTAGCTGAACCAATTCTCAAAGATATTCATGATACCTATCATTCCTGAAACTTTCATGCAAATCCTAACAAACCCGTAGTGTCTGAGTTGTTAAAAAGCGCATATTATTCCGTAGCCATATGTTTCCATAGTAACACAGCACATATTGCTCCATAGTAATACAGGAAAATTCAAACCGCTATAACTTTGTTAAATACCATTCGATCTTTATGAAGCTTGCAGGACAGGTCAATCTTGTATATAATCATTCGTATACCAAATTTGGTTGAATTTAAAGTGTACGTTAAGAATTTATTATTACTAACAAATTTGAGTGAATTTCGACTTCTCACGTATTAGTTGTTGTTCTACTTATAAAGGCCTACACTTATGATTTTTTTTCAGATTTTTCGGATGAAAGGTGTCCAATCGCGAGGGGGGTACGCGAAAAGTTCCGCGGTACAGATACGGCAATTTTAAGACTTGTTTTGAAAAGAGCTCATTAAGACTTTTCCAACGACACCCTATTCCACTACTATCAGTGAACAAATTTTTTTGAAGGGTCACCTCCCTATATGGGGAGACCCCCCTTAAACCCCTTTGAAAAATTTTTCCGCACCAACACTTTCAAGAAGTCGCCATTTCTGACCTTTCCACAAAGTTTTATGGCTGTAGCTTCTATAGTTTTGGAGAAAAAGTGCTGTGACATACAGATGGACGGACGGACGGACGGACGGACAGACGGATAAAAGTCGTGATTGCAATAGGGTTTTGTATTTTAGTACAAAACCCTAAAAACAAGAAGAACACTAAATGTAGCAATAATGAGCTGAAACTCAAAAAATAAGTAAAAAGCAAACGCTACCAATGATCTTGTTTTTGAGATGCTCAAATCAAAGCCATTCAATGCTTGTGAATAAATATTGAGAAAAGCAGAGGCGCATGAACAGTTCCCTGCTATAGACCATTCAAGACCTTGAAGTCACACATTGTCACTAGATTTTCATCTGTTACAACAAATAATTTACCATATAACACATTGCCCATCATGGCAACAAGGTATCTGGGGAACTTGTTCTGAAGGAATTTAAAAATTAGTCCGTCTAACCACAACGTATCGAAGACTTTCTCCATATCAATGAGAAACGCTCCAACACATTCTCTATTATTCAGTTTCCAATACTTTCGTTATCGCATATATGGTAGAATGCGTGGCACGACACCCCAATTGGCAATTCAGCATCAACTCATATGTCTCAATGTGGGGGTTTAATGCATTGTTTAGTATGACTTCAAACACATTGATCACGTTAGGCAGCAAGCTGATCGGGTGATAGCTTTTAGGGCAAGACGATTTTTTTCCTTTCTCCAAAATCGGAAACACCTTGGCCTTTCTCCACTCATTGGGGAAATATGAATTACTCAACATGTTGTTGAACAATATAAAATAATTTCTAAAAGCAATCTCAGGAAAATGTCGAAGAACTATATTTAAACACTACCAATTCCAAATGATTTCTTGTTGTTTATCTTGCCAAATATGAAACACAAGTCTTCATAGCTAACAAAATATTCAATAAGATTCAAGCTCGGTAGGAGGTCAGATATTAATGTGTCATTGAAATGAAGAAGAGATTCACCATTCAGGCTAGATTTGAAGTCGGAAACTTTTGCTTCAACGACCTCTGAAAATATTTGATTCCCTTTCTCAGGGTTCGGTAGATGAACCAATACAAAATAAGTTCCAATCAGGGCAAGCTTCTGCACACAATCACATATAACCCTGTTTCCATTTCTATCCGGAGTCGTACTATCAATTTCGATACCAGCCTTATCGAGAACATTTATCTCGTCACCAGCGACTTCACGATTCAATACCTTTGTAGTGAGCTCCGAACTCTGAATAAGCTATTCACTATCATGAAGACGCCATCTGGGGCCTGCTGGCTAAAACCCCTCAGCCCATTCATTTCTGACCTCACTCCTAAAGTATGAAGGGATTAAGTTCCGGACATTCTTCAGGTGTAATTCTGACTTCAAGAGAAAGATGCTTTTCATAAAGCTATTAATCATCATAAAAGTCAAATGAAGGAAAATCAAGAGTCAAGAGACAAAAACAGCGTACATCTTTCATCAGCTCCAGTTCTAGAGATGACCACATCAAAAATCTTCAAGTTAAAATCATCTGGTCAGAAAAGGAATGGAACAATAGACTTTCTAAACAGGAGAGAGTTAACTAAAAAGAAAAGAAAAGTTCCCCATAACCTTAATGCAGGTGGAAATCAGCGAAACATGGAAACGGATATCCTTATAATTCACCTCCGAAGGTAATTGTGGAAATTGTACTTCCATCTTTCAGTGTTAAGATTACAGCTAACAAGTCCATTTCATTGGAATCTGCAAGTACTAATGAAAGTTGTCTGCAACCGAATACTCCTCGCGAAGAATAGTCCCAATTTTGTACACGGTGGTGTTCCAATTCCTTCCTCTTCACCTCCCATTTTGCTGCCGACCCCAACCATTCACTCTTCAAGCACCAAAACCTTATTTTTAAACCCTTTTATGCCACCTGTTGTGAAAGCTACGAGTACTATCAACGCTAGTGTGGATCTAAAAAGCAGGTATATCTTATCAAGGCTTAGATATCATAAAGTTGCGCAAAGCTCCAAAGACAACGTGCATCGATGATAAGACAAAGACTATTCTAAAAGTAATGATCCAGCGGGAAGGTCTTCCAATAGAAGTTGACGCCCTTCGTGGATTTTTCTTAAGATTCAACGAGGAACTGGGCATACCCTGGGAGAAAGCCAAAAAAGATTTGGATACCTATGCCTCACTTATAAGCTCTATCTATATATCCTCACTTCAAAGGTCAAGTAAGCAACACCAAAAATTTTTTCGTCCTCAATAATAAACTTTCAAGCAAAGGCACCAAACTCTTCTACCACAACTGCGGTGGTGAAGAGGTAAAGTTAACAAACTCTTTCTTGACGCCAAATCGTGCCATTTCGATGTTCTTTGCCTTACAGAAACATGGTTGGATGACTCAGTTCATAACAAAGACATTTATTAAATTACTTAAAAATGCACAATCACTTATTTGGTATATTTCACAATTTTTAATTTTCACTATTAAAATGTAACTTCAACTTGTCCATAAATTTCTATCGCAATTGTCTTCTAAGATCACTTCACAATCAACGAAAATCACTTATCTATTACTCGAACAATATCGCTTTCCACACACTATCGCAGTTTTTATTGCGGTCGAATGAATGATCCCCCATTCATTCAGCTCGCCTTTACATAGGGTTTCTAATCATTCAACTCAGTTCTCGTACATTGGTGAATTAGCGGGAACATTTCAGCAGCGGAATGAATGGAGCAGTGACTCACTTTCAGATGTTGATCATGCTTGGTGGGTTCTCGTGGTTTCGAGTAAATTCATTTTGTTGATGTTCTTAATGGTCGTGAAAACAATTGCGACAATAGCACGCAGAATTATTTGTACATGTAACACTGCCCCCACCTCAGTTCTTTTCGCCCCGAAAAGATGTGTCGCCATTTGAAGTCAATTCTCCCTGGGTGTAATATGGGGCAAGACGGTCCAGGTGCACGATTTTCATTTTGGCTCTCAGCTTACGGTGTTCCTGTATGCGATAAACGACGTCGTTGATTCGCTTTGTAGCCCGGTATGGTCCCTCCCAATTATGCTGCAACTTTGGAGACCTACCCTTTTGCCGTTGCGGGTTATATAGCCACGCCAAGTCATCTTGCTGGAAGCCAGTAGAATTTGCCTTTAGATCATACCTGGTCTTCATGTGGTCAGTAGCCGATTCGAGGTGCTTTCGCACTGTCCGATGTATCTGGTTCAACCATTGCCTTTGCTCAATTGCGTACTCCGAGATCGTTTGCGGTTTCTCGGGAGGTGTTCCGAACTTTATATCAGCTGGCAGACGAAAAGTCTTTCCAAAAATGACTTTGGCTGGGGCTTGGCCGGTGGATGCATGTTCAGCAGCTCTGTACGCCATCAAAAATAGTGGGGTGTGTCGGTCCCAGTCCCTTTGGTTCTCGTCAACCATCTTGGCCAGGTGTTTATTGAGAGTGCCGTTGAAACGTTCGACCATTCCATCGGATTGGGGATGCAGCGGTGTTGTCCTCGTTTTCCGTATTCCCAGCAGCTCGAAGTTTCGACCTTGATCTGAATGTAGTTCACAAGGTACGTCGTACCTACTGACCCAATTTAACACTAGCTGTTCGGCTACAGTAGTTGCTTCCTGGTTGGGAATGGGGTAGACCTCGGGCCACTTGCTGAAATAATCGGCTACAACCAGCGTGTATCGGTTTCCCCATTCGGATTCAGGAAAGGGTCCTGCGATGTCAATAGCAATCCTTTCAAACGATACCCCCACGTTATAGGTTTGCATTTGTCCTCTCAGTCGTCGCTTTGGACCTTTGACGGAAGCGCAAATTGTGCATCTATGGCACCACTCCTCTACGTCCTCTTGAGCGTGGAACCAGTAGAACCTTTCCCGCAATTTCACTAAGGTCTTGTTAACACCAAGGTGGCCTCCCGAGGATCCTTCATGCATTTCCTTAATCACATCGTGGATTCGGATTTTGGGTAGTATAGTTTGCATCCTATAGGAACTGCCATCCGCCGTTTCCCATTTCCGCTTGAGTACGCCACCCTCCACCTGAAGGGAGTTCCATTGTGCCCAATAGCTTTTCAGGGTTGCGCCATGCATTGAAACGTCTTTCCACTCAGGTCGCCCAGTTGTCTCCTTCCATACGAGCAATGGTCCGATGTCTTCATCGGCTAACTGGGCATTTTGAATCTCCTCCGGTGACCAACCTTCATCGAATTCGGTCGTTATCAATCGCAGATCAACGGTTGGCTGCGTTTCCTTAACCCGTCGGCAATGTTTGCAGTTAGCTGGACATGGATGACGAGATAGGGTGTCAGCATTTCCATGAACTCTGTCCTTGTAAAGTAGTTGGGGCCTCACTAAGTCTGGTCGGATCGTCGATCGGGTTGCACCAGTGTCGTTTGTTATGGTGCAATGTTCTTCATCAACTTGACCAGGAAGGCATAAGTCTGCTCCTCCACGATGTTGCCGTGACACGGTGATGGGGGTGCTGGGGATGTCGATCCTCCTAGCCGACGTCCGTTGCATGAAGTTGGCCCTTTCAGTTTGAAGGGGTTCTATTCTAGGCTCCTGACACGGTCTGGATCTCCACCATTCTGGACAATAGCTCCGTTTTCTTCGTTTCTTGCAGTCTCTTTGCAGGTGCCTCTTCTCACCGCAATCCCAGCATCTAGGCGCACCATTTACTTGCGGCTCTTGCTCATTTTCCACGCGCTCATACCTGCACTCGTCTGCCATCACCTTGCGAACCCGGGCAGTGGTACGAGTCACATTTTTCACTGCCTCAAAGGCAGCTATAAGCCAATGCATCCTTGACTGTTTGCTTTTGAGCTAAACGCACAGCTTGTTGAAATTCCTGGTCTTCTAAGGCGCTGATGAAGGCTTCTGTTGCTGCGTCATCTCGATGTTCTGGGTCGTAGGCTGGGTAAGCCAAAAGTGCCAGTCGCTCAATGTCTTGGGCTAGCTGCTGTGAGGTTTCGCCAGACTTCTGCATCCGATTCCGTAGCTGTGCCCAATAAATTTGCTTCAGATGGGCGCCTCCATAACGCATGTCGAGCGCATTCAATATAGCAGCCGGGTTTGAGTGTAAATCAACGGGGATAGTCTGCAAGAGCTCGGCAGCTGGGCCTCTTAGAGCAAGAATTAATGCAGTTGCTCGTTCCTGCTCATTCCAGTGATTTGTCCTAGCGGCGGCTTGAAACTGGATATTGTAAATACTCCAGACCGTTTGCCCATCGAATATTGGTGCTTGCACATTTCTGGATGTGCTTTGCGCTGCGGTAACAAGCGGGGCTGGTGAGATAGTTACTACTGCCTTTGCTGCTTCTAATTCTTGTTTCACTTTTTCCATCTCATGGTTCATTCTCTCTTCAACCTGGCTGATCTCATAGTTGATTTTCTCCTCAACCTGGTTGACCTTCTCCTCGACCTGGTAAACCTTTTCCTCGACGCATTTAATTTGATTGTTCAGGCTACCGAGCTCCACCTTTATTTCGGTTGACTGTTTTTGCACTTCCTTGATTTCGATCGCTTGTTGTTCCAGCTTCACTGATTGTTCATTTAACTTCGCTGATTGTTCATTTAACTTCGCTGTTAAATTGGATGACTTTTGTCGCTGCTCTTGCTGCATCAGCTTCAACATTTGCATCAGTGCATCTTCTGGTTCCTTTGATTTTGTCGTTTCTGCGTCTCCCTTAAGCTCCGCCATGGTAAATTCATTTAGTTTGAAATGTTAGCTTCGTGGTTATTATTTCGGCTTTTATTTATTTTTCCACCAATTTCCACGCTAGATTTCACTATTGTGCATTTTTCTTCTTTTTTTTATGTTATAACGTTTTTCACTTTCAAGATTTTCTTTCTCACTTCTCGACACCACTGTCGCGTGTTATGGTTCGCGGGCCATAATTTTAATGTTCCGGGAAAGTGAAAACGCAACGTCTTTTAAATTAAATTAAAAGAGTTTATTAAATTACTTAAAAATGCACAAACACTTATTTGGTATATTTCAAAATTTTTAATTTTCACTATTAAAATCTAACTTCAACTTGTCCATAAATTTCTATCGCAATTGTCTTCTAAGATCACTTCACAATCAACGAAAATCACTTATCTATTACTCGAACAATATCGCTTTCCACACACTATCGCAGTTTTTATTGCGGTCAAATGAATGATCCCCCATTCATTTGGCTCGCCTTTATAAAGGGTCTCTAATCATTCAACTCAGTTCTCGTACATTGGTGAATTAGCGGGAACATTCCAGCAGCGGAATGAATGGAGCAGTGACTCACTTTCAGATGTTGATCATGCTTGGTGGGTTCTCGTGGTTTCGAGTAAATTCATTTTGTTGATGTTCTTAATGGTCGTGAAAACAATTGCGACAGTAGCTCGCAGAATTATTTGTACATGTAACAATATGTCCAAAATCAATTTATATATAGTGGTGTTTTTTTAGCATTCCACCCAAATCCAGTGAAGCAACTTACAATGATGTTTGCAGTGTTATTTCTTCTCTTGCGGGATCCGTCGTCGAAGAAGACAAGATTTTAATTGCGGGAGACTTTCTGCAGACTTTAATCTGCAGTCAACTTCCTAGACCACAGTGACCTCAGCATTGTTAGTACATTCTATGGCAACAATTTGCACAGGTCGCCCCGACTCCCAGAAGAATGGTAATTGACTTGATCCTATTTTTAGTAATTCTTATGATGAAGTCATGGCCAATCTAACTAGGGATATGGACAATCTACAAGTATACTCTAATAGTCTACACCATTCCGCATTCTCTGTTGAATTGCCCAATGCGGATGAAATCTACTATTTCTCATACTGTAACTTAATTATGTATGACTTTCATAATGCTGACATTCAGAGCCATTATTTAAGTAATATTGACTGGACACGTACACTCACAACGATAGACATAAACGATGCGATAGATTGTTTTTACAAGATAATCATTGACGCGGTTGAAAAGTACGTACCTAGGATTAAGAAAAAAGATAAATTGTCGGAACCTTGGCTTGATAGGAATCTGCGATATTTACGAAACCAAAGAAACAAACACCATAAAATCATGCAAAAAAAATCCGATGTAAGCAATGATTTGAAAAGCAAATGTATTCAGCCGGCAAAAGAATTTCAATCAAAATCAAGAGAAGCTTCTGAATCATATGTGAACACTATTGGAGAGAAAAATATCCAAGAAAATTTTCAACTTCGTAAATACAATACTAAGCGTAAATCAGCGGGGTACCCCAAGTCAATGGTATATGGTGACTTAAGATCATCATCTTGTAATAAACATAAGCAGTCGAGCAGCCCCGTGGTGATCAGGAGTGGCTGCTCCTGAAGAGATAAGGTGGTCACCCCGTCGAAACTGCTTAGTTTGTTTTATTAGTGTAAAGTAAACTACATCCGTCAAGTTTCCATCCTTTAGGCAGAGATGAGTGGTTCACTTTAGCCACTTTAACATCTTTAGGTTTGACATTCCCCTTGTAATGCAACGACCTTCTTGGGAGAAAGTAACGGTTGCTTTTTGTGTAATATTTGCGTTTGTCTCAAGCCGCCGTGTCCGCTAACTTTAACGAGGGAAAATAATATTGAATTACTGTAGAGTAGATTAATTGACACCTAATAGAACATTTCTAAAGATAATAAAAAGTGATCGGTACGTCTTGTAGAGTAGAGTACGCGTGTTAAGTATGTTGTAGTGAAGCTTCGTGGCTCGACAAGAACCCGCCTCATATGATCCCGCAAATGCTAGTCGTCAAGCACGCGTACGCAGTCGTTAAGTGAAGCTAGTTAGCTGAGCTCGGTCGGGTTTGATTACCTTTAATCGTTAAAATTCAGTCTTCAAAGCTGATTATTACCGGAACAATACAAAATTTGCAAGAGTCGACAGTGTTAAAGACCTTGGTGTCATTCTGGATATAAAGATGCTGTTTAGTTTGCATTACGATGAAATCATCACCAGAGCTTTTAAGGTCTGTAATGTGACGCCTACGCCCGTGAATCGGAGTGATTCCGATCCCGAACCCTGGCACCCGGCCAGAGATGTATGACTTCGAAATGTAAGCAGACTTTATCTTTCGTGCAGCCAGCATTGCTCCGAAAATATTTTTCTTCAAATATTTATATTTGTGGAGAAATATTTTCTGTCAATGTGAGCCGCTGAAGTAAAACTCTGATACATTTCGAAGCATATCTATCTGGCAATGCCTCCCACAGTTGCCATCCAAATGTCAAAGAGGCAGAAGGTGTTCGCGGTTAACTGTCCGATGAGTGAGAGTGTATTTAAAGTGTTAAAATGGTTTTATTTTGACACTGGTTTTAGAATTCGTACATAATGATTAAACAATCGAGTTTGACTACTGAAAAAAAAATCATAAATGAAATTGTGTATGATAGAAAATATAAGTAAAGATTGAGTTTTAGATAAAAAAATTTTCTAGATATGAAGTAGATTAGACAACTAACGGGACTTTATGAGGGAGAAGTCTCGCGAGGGTTAGCGGATTAGTGGTAAGTCCGAAGAAAATTAGCGTGGCGTGAATATATAACGCAATATAAATTTATTTCCAGGAGAGGGTGAATCTTGTTGGAATTTCAAGTCATTTTAATTAGGAATATCGACTTATTCGGCTTTTAATGCTTCTATACCGCTGAACCGAAATCAAACTATAGCAGCTGGGTCGGAGATGTCAGACAAGAAAGGGAGAACAATACTTCGCCCATAGCGAGCGATATTAGAAATTTCAGTCACTATTGACAAAAAAAAGGAGTGAAGTTAAAGCGATCTCGAGGTATGTAAAGCTTGTTGTTCTTGGCTATAACAAAAGAACGAGGGAATCAGGATTAGATCTAGGCCGGCTCCTAGATTTGTGTTGGATAGTTTATCTGGGAGTTGAAATGGTTTGGGGGAGGAATACGACAATAAAGGAGTGAATTTATAATTTTTCTCACCCCGGGATGAATTGGATGATGGGAAAAGTTTGATTGGAAAGAAGGATAATTCGATTGGGAGCTTTAATACAATTTTATAAGAGCATCCTTAAATTTAAATTGCATTCATAGCATTTGTTACATTGGGAATTGAACGGTTTGGGGAGGAATATTTGAGATGAATAAAATCCTAGTTCCTACCTTCTTGAGATGAAGGTAAAGATGTATAAAATTTGATGCAAGGAAGGATAATAAGAGGATTGCGAGTCCTGTGACCACGAAGTCTTAAACTTAAATTTAATTTAGAGCTCTTTTAACACTATAATTAACGGTTTCGAGTTGAATTATTTTTTTGCTTTTTACTAAATTTTGCATTGAGTCAAAATTAATTTTCTAAATATGTTTTTTTTTATACAGCGGATTTCCTTTTTAATCAATTCCAAAAGGATTTATTGTTGATTGTAAAGTTTTGATGGTGGTTTTCCACAAGAATCGAGTTTTATCTGTATATTTATAAATTCATTGCATTTTAATTCCGAATTAAAATAAAATTGAACTTTCTCCCTGTTAATAAATTTAATTAATTGAATTGATGGCGATTCCGTTCAATGATATTTAAACTCATTCCGTTATTATTGTAAGAAAAGTAATTTGAATGCAAAACTCAATAAAAATCGTTGAAATTTAGCAAGTTAGCGCGTAAATGTGATTAACAATTTGTCAGAATTAAAACAAGGATATGATTTAACTGAAAAACAAGGACTGCACTTCAACTGATAGAAATCCGATTGAATTCTTTGAATTTATCAAGATCACAATTGCCCAGAAGCCACTCCTGTTGAATCGAGATTGAAGTAAATGACCTTTAAACTCAAGTCATTGAAGTAAAATAATGTACAGTACAAAAATGGAATTATCATTTGTAATAAAAAAATAATTTGAATTATCTAATCCTTTTTTTCAAAGTGCAATCGGTCGGTAAATCATACCAAGTTTATTGGAGCGAGTAACTATTTTTAAAAATCAAAACAAACTCCCAAAACTTACATTGTCCGCAATGAATTTTCCGCATCCACTGATTGCATTCAAATAGTCAAAGAAAATACAAAGCTTAAAAAGTAAAACAATTTGTGCCATACAACTTTCCCATTTTTATACAAATAAAATAAATTTGATTGTAATTATTTAATAAAAAAAAAAATAATATGCAAAATATCAAATGATTATTACGATTCAACCTCATTTTCGTTAAATATTGAAGAACAGAATTTAAAAAAAAAAACAAAACTGAAATGAAGACGAAATTTAAAAAAAATACTGGGCTGTGCATTTTGTCATAATAAACAAAAAAGATTAGAAATATATTTCATCACTTATAATTTCATACAGAAAAATTTATGTATGAAAAAAAAAAATTTAAGGTAAATTCTTTCAAAAAGTATAAAAACACTCTAAAGACACTGAAAAAAAATAAATAAATCAATAAGAAATGTACAATAAATATAAATGATCTTACTACTAAAAAAAAAAAAAAACTTTCAAAAAAGGAAGAACGCAAAATAACTTTTTTTTTAAGTCTTAGAATTAAATGAACCAAATTGCATACATGTTGCCTTGATGCCATTAAATATGAAATAAGATAAAATCAGTCTCTCAGTTTTTTTAATTTTAATCCGTAAAATTAATGCATGAATTAATAAAAATTAAAACCACAATAGTGATAAAATACTGTAAATTTATACAACTTGAATTCTTCACAACAAAAAAACAAATTGAACTACAAAGAAATCAAAAGTCCGAAAACAATATTTCAGTAAATTTTAATATAAAAAGAAAGTCCAAACCAAAGCTTGATGTAAAGCTCACTTATATATAAATTTAAATTATATACACACAGACCGAAAAAAAAGAGACGTCTCTAAATATTGTATTTTAATATAAAATAAAAAACAAACGAAAGATATGTTATTGAAAGTTATTGTAAGACTATTAAAGTATGTTTAATTCAACAGAAAATATGAACGAATCAAATTTATAGTATGTATAAATATATCTTATATTGTTACAAAAAAATACCCCAGTTATAAAAAGCAAAAAAAAAAATCAACAAAAAATAATTTTGAGCTGAATATGTTCTCTACATTTGTTGCTATGTACATAGGAAAAAATAATTTAAATTAAAGATGAAGTACTAAAGAAGCCATAAGCCTTTCCGTTCCGCATGCTCTTTCTTTTGCAGCGGAAGTGATGACCGAGGGTAAGTATGTCTTGAAGAGGGTTAGGTTTTTATAATCTGCGGATGATTGATTTCGAGTCGGTTACGGTCCGCGGTACCCTTGTTTGCGCTCGTCTTTTTTTACTAAAGTAGGTTATTTTGGACTTGAGGTAGTTTAGCTTATTTTCTGGTACCGCGTCGGTGATTCGGTAACGCGCCTATGGTTTTAGATTTTGTAGTGTTTTGAATTGAGATCTGTGGAGAGATCACATCCAAAACTAACGTAACGTAGGTTTCCTGTTCTGGATGAGTAGTTGTTGACGCGTTTGTAAATCGGGCATGTGAATCGGTGGCTGAGTTACGTAACTCGGACTTAGTCTGCTCGCGTAAGACCCGCGACCGAAACTCCTCTCCGAACTAGCTAGCCTACAAGCAGCCACCACGGAGTAGACTAAGTGTGACCGGACTTGTTGACCTGAAGGGTACAGTCCGTTGTCACTTCCAAGACTGCACGTCTCGAACCGATGAGAGGTCGGTTCTAATTGCGATCGAACGAGACGGAGGTAGGAAACCGTTACAGGTCTTAGGTTTTATCAAGTGAAGAGCTAAAGATCGATGTTAACCTGCTGCTTTGCTTTTGACGTACATGGAGGCACCATTAGCATACCATACGTAACTAATAAAATTAAAAGGAATGAAACATCATGAACCACTAGACGCTCGCGTATGCTAATAGAAGAGCGACATCATACTAAAAGTGCAGACAACGAGCCAATAAATAGATGTTGCAAGACATTCAACACATTGAGTGCACGCTACTCTCCAATAATGTCAAGAGTCCAATTCAAATCCGTTCTCCTAAACGCCTTGTCCTTTTAATCCCAATAAACTATAGATGATATAAATAAATGATTTAATATTTTAAAAATTTTTGTAATTGATTTAATATTTTTGTATCTTGATGTATTATATGTATGAACGAGTATGCCTTGTTTGGTAATAAATAATAATAATAAAAATAATAATTTCAACAAAGCCAACGAGGGATGGTTGTAGTCCATAAATTTCCGATAAATATTGTTGACGCGTGTGAGAAGAAGGCTTTTCAATCTTGCGATGGGTGCTGTTTCATATCCATCCATATTGTTTCGATATTTAATCTTGGGAACTACTTTCTCAATCATTTCCAGCATCAGCTTCTCTGACTTCGACAAATAGAAATCTATTTCCTCGTTAGTTAGATTCCTGTGGTTAGGAACCATTAAGCAAGAGTTATCATCATCAGAAGGAGGACATTGCTTTTGGTACTTTCGATTAAACTTCTTTTGAAATTTTCCCCAATCCGTTTGTTTGAAATTCAACCAACGATTTTCGTGTTGAACTGGAATGAGGAAGACATCATCCCTTCGATGATTAATTTCTATTACAATTGCGTTATGATCGCTATCGTAAGGATGCACCTGCAGTTTCCGTTGAGTGCTATTAAAGCTGAATTTAAGTCTTGCGTCAGCAATGCAGAGGGTATGTTGGAAACTCCAACTCATATAGATTGCACCTGTATTCAATTTGGTTCTCCGTTATCCACGATTTCAGGAATCCACCTCTGGGATTATTGTTGGCATTCAGCCATGATGTATGCTTGGCATTCAGGTCACCGGCAAGAATATAATAATTATGCAGTCTATTTAATTTCAAATAAGGAATTGAGCTTCTCTTTGAACTTGACAACATTTCGACTAGTGGCATAGGCAGAGATAACGAAGAAGTTATCCCCACCTTGGCAGTTAAATTTTGATAACGGATACTTCAAAAGATTGAACGTTTTTGAATTCGAGTTTATCAATATTTTGTAAACAATAGGCTCTTATTACCAATATCCCGCTGCCACCTCGTTTCTTATGAATTCAAAATTCTTGAATGTCATGGAGAGCGATGAATTGTATGTATGTTTCAGTGAGAAGCATGATGTCAGGCTTTCGCTTAACAATGAATTCAAGGAGATAATCACGCCGATGTAGAGTGTAGGGTGTAGAGTGTAGGGGAATGAGACGGGATGAGAAGTTATTGTGGGGCATTTGAAAGATCGAAACGCTGCAGCATTATTTTCAGCATTTTCTGCTGGTCCTCTAGCGGCGAGTGTATATGATACTCCGGAATTGACAAAGTTGGGAAGGTATGGCACTGTGGTGGAATAAACTTTACTTTTTCATTTTGGTGTCGGGAGCATCCTCGATATGATGCTGCATGACCCGAAACACCGCAACGCAGTATATTTTTTCTGTAGGCTCTGTCTGAGCCAATTTGCACTCACCGAGGGCATGAATGTGTTTGCATTTTACGCACCGCTAGTGCAAGACGCAGCTAGCAGCCGAATTGCCAAGTCGTTGACACCGTTAACAATGGTTGATCTCGCTTTTCTGGAGGCATTCCCACCTCACTTCTCTGAAATTTAAGTACCTTACTTGTTGAAGGCCACTTGGACTGCCGTTGATTGATATTTATACCAGGTAAAGTGGTGAATTCTTCTTTTCTTCGGTCGATCTTCTTATCGCAAAAGTTTTGACAGAAATAAATTCAATTTCCAGCGTAGCTTATTTGAGCACCTGAAGAAGATTGACCCTATCCTCCCCTCAGTCCAAACCATTCAACAAAATGTTCTGATTTTATTCACTTTTTTGGGGTATAGGTAAAGTGTGGAACAACCCCAAAATTCAGCGCATCTTTGGTTTACTTGAAATCAACCAGTGATTTCATCTGAAAAGTTTATTTTTCTGCATTAACTCTTTTGATTTCGAAATTGCTTAGTTTATTTTCGGCTGCCAATAGCCAAACCATATCTTTTCCGCTTTGTCCGAATGCATTGATTGGCGGAACATTTTTGCCTTGTTGGTGGCTTTTTCAGAGAAATCAGCAGAACTGTGAGTTGGTTTCTTATCCTTATTTTTACTTTTTAAATATTGGATTAAATTTACATTATTATCTTTATTAGAATTACCTTCAACACTTTCTTCAACTTTCATTTCTTCTTGTAATCCATCCAGCGCTTCATAATAGTTTTGACTCTTTTTGGTACCACAAGCACTTGAGATTTCTTCCGGAACTGCCTGCTTTACACTTTTCTTCACTTTGCTTCCTGTTGCACTTGATTTTGCGGCTGCAACTTTTGGGGCTTAATCCCTTTCTTGAATAGATCATTGAGGGAGTTTTCTTGATTATGTTTTCTTTTATTGATTATCGCCCGTTTCGTATTGATCGTTTCCTCAGGTTACCCCAACGTTGAGAAGGAGTCGGCCTCCCCCATACCAGCGGTCCTGAAGTTTTCTTGGCTTCTTCGGTTTTCTTTGCTGACCGGAGCAAAAAAATATTCGATAGAAATTTTCTGAGTTGGTTGCTTCGACAATATAAGTCTTTTCCAATAAAACTTAACTTCGGACTGGCGTTTTAAACAATTAATTTAACCTTTGAAAACTTTTGACAGGAGCGATTTAAAACACGTCTGTACGTAACGAATACTAGACGTAGAATCATATTACTGGCGAATATATTAAATTTACAAACCCTACTATTATTAGCAAAGTTCTACGAATTTCAACCCCCAAGTTTTTTGTTAGTGGATCTACCTCCACGATTTTTTCTTCTACAGATTTTAGGTGCTATATGAATGAAGACACTGACTGCAAACTGGAAACTTAAAGGAACAAACCACTGGACAAATAACTGGATAAAATGAATAAAACGTACTGATGTCCCTGGCGATCAACAATTGAATAATCTATTCATTTTTAGGGTTTTTTACTAAAATACAAAACCATATTGCAATCACGACCTGTGTTCGTCTGTCCGTCCGTTCGTCCGTCCGTCCATCCATCCTTCCGTCTGTATGTCACAGCACTTTTTCTCCAAAACTATAGAAGATAAAGCCATGAAACTTTGTGGAAAGGTCAGAAGTGGTGATTTCTTGAAAGTTTTGATGCGGAAACATTTTCAAAGTGGTTTAATTGTTTTTCAATATTGGTAGTTGGGTAGGGTGTCATTGGAAAGGTCTTAATGAGATCTTTTCAAAACAAGTCTTAAAATTGCTTTATCGGTACCGTGGGGGCAGGGGAAATGTACAAACTTTTCGCGTATCCCCCCCTCGCGATTGGACACCTTTCATCCGAAAAATATGAAAAAAATCCAGAATGAAGGCCTTTATGAGCACAACAAATACGTGAGAAGTCGAATTTCACTCAACTTTGTTAGTAATAGTATGATTTATCGATTTTATGTTTTCTTGAATAAAATCTTAACGGCACCTTTCAATTCAATAAAATTCAGTACACAAATGGCAATTCATAAGATTGACCTGTCATGCAAGTTTCACAAAGATCAAATAGTATTTAACGCAGTTATAGCGGTTTGAATTTTCCTGTATTACTATGGAACAATATGCGCTGTATTACTGTGGAAACATATGGCTATGGAACAATATGCGCTTTCTATCGACTCAGACACTACAGGTTTGCTAGGATTTGGATGAAAGCTTCAGGAATGATAGGTATCATGAATATCTTTGAGAATTAGTTCAGCTAGTGGTATCAGTAATTGTAAAACAAATTAGTGGCTGTTTTAAATGCGAAGATTGAATAATTTTGAATTATTTTTCCCCAACTTCAACGTTTAAGGTGCATGCTTTTAACTTTTGATGACTGAAGATGAGTACCTACAATTAATACTCATAGGTAAAATAAGTCGAGGAGGCAGGAGAAAGCTCCTAACAGAAGATCTTTGTAACCATTATATGGTTCGAGAAAAATTTTCTGTTGCCATGAATCGATGATTACAGTACAGGGCCGATATGAGTATCAAATGAAAGGTCTTTATGAGAGCTTTTCAAAACAGTTCTTAAACTGACCGTTTTTGCTTCAAAAGGGGGCACAATAACAAATACCTCAGAAGTCAAAATTCGTTCAACTTTTTTTGATAATAGTTTGATCTTCAAATTTCACATTTTCTCCAATGAAATCGTATGGATGCCTTTAAACCCAACAAAATTCGATATTTAAGTAGGTTTACATAAGGTCCTAATACTCTGTGAGTTTGATGAAATTCGTATCATATTCACGGAAGTTATATGCATTTGAAATTGTTCCAATTCCAACAACAATAACACACTATTTTGGTATTTTATGGACTTTCCATCGAACCAGACACTGCAGTTTTGATTTGATCTTCTTAAAATTTTCAGATAAGATCGATGGCATAAATGCTTTTGGGACGTCATGATTTGAATGATTTTTGTTAGTTGAAAATGGAGAAACAATGGATTTTCTTTTAAACGAGCAGATCTCTTTGACTTGTTTCTTGATTTTATTAGTTGCTGGTGATTGCTTTTTGTAAGTGCAGTACAAAACCCTTCTGAAATGAGCGTAGGTCTGTCTACTCATCTTGTTTAATTCGGATACATTTAGGTATGATGAAAGTGCTTATTGCACAATTCTCACATCAAGACACACGTGCGCGTAAAAGAAAACTTTCAAACGATACTTGATATTCTTTATCGCAGTCGAAACTGCTGATGATGCGTCCTAATGGGCATTACATTTGAATCAGAACTGAAATATATTGTAATGTTATCTTTGAACACATTACATTGTATTTGGAATAATAGAATTTAGATCCACATATTGGAGAATGAAATTTTGAATTTACAGGATGAAATCGAAGTTGAGTAAATGATGGGTGGATTCTAATTGTGATGTATTTGTATAGTACTTGCATCAAAAGTTAGGCTTTAAGTTGGTTTGATTTTGATTATTTTATTAGTTTTTTTTTTGTCCCTAAACTATTCGAATAAGTAAAAGTGTTGAAGTAACATTCTCTTAATTTGAATTTCTGGTGCACTTGTCAATCGAATAGCGTGTGCTTATCTGTCAGCACTCGATTCGTCAAAGACACAACCTGTTAATGGTGTTCGCGGTTAACCTCTAAAAGCACACGATGTAACTCTCGCTCATACAATAAAAGATTCTTTTATAAAACCATTTATTTGTTTTTTTTTAAGTTTGAACGATAAATTTAAAAGAAACAAACCTGGTTACCACCAACGGGACGCAACCAGAAAGCTTCGGCTTATGGGGTCGGCACTCTAACCACTACACCACGCCGACTATATTGGATATGTAGAGTCCTCCAATCAAGTCTGAATAAAATGAATTGAAAAATTATTTTAAAATACTTTAAAATTAATACTTATATGGACGAAGAGTAATTAGCTATTTAAATCTATCCATATGCTACAAACTATTTAGAATTAAGCTTTTAAAATATATCAGACACTTATTTTACCTTTCATCTGGTTTCTGTTATTGATTGTAGGTGAAGACAAATTTTTGTTTTGGGTGGTTGGACCTTCTATATGGGTTGCTGTAGTTTATTGCACATTCAGCGTTATTTATTCATACCTGCATTTGACCAATAAGCCAGTGGCACTTCGCAAATACAAAATCCAACCTGGAATAAATGAGCCAGTTGATATACGCAAGTTTAAGCAAGTAAGATTATTGTTACCGAAAAGTATATTTTCATAATACAGGCAAATGTTGCAGATACTTAGCACAGTTTTCTTCAATTTGACTGTTGTGAATCCGTTGGTATTTTATACATCCTACAAAGCTTTCGGACACTTAGACATTATGCCAATTCGTGAAGTCCCTACACTTGGCCGTTTTTTTCTGGATTTGATGGTGATAATTATTCTGGAGGAGATCGGGTTTTATTATTCTCATCGTCTTTTGCATAACAAGTACATCTACAAATATATTCATAAAAGGCATCACGAGTGGACGGCTCCAATAGCCGTTACTGCTGTATATTGTCATCCGATTGAACATGTCGTCAGCAACATTCTACCAGCGTATCTGGGCATATACGCAACAGGTTGTGGTGTCATTATGACCTACATATGGGCGTCAATCGCCGTTATTGCATCAATGAATGCACATTGTGGCTATTCGTTTCCATATCTAGTGAATACGAAATTTCATGATTTTCATCATTTGAAGTAAATTAATTCATTTTTATTATGGATTGTATTGAAGAGCTTCGTTGATTTTCAGATTTAACTATTGTTTTGGAGTCATAGGGCTAATGGATCGTTTGCATGGCACTGACACCTTGTTTCGCGAAAGTCACTCTCCACATGGAGATGTAATATCTTCTGTCCAAATAAAAAAGCAATTTTAAGGAAAGAAACATCCAACGTATTTGTGGTCGTTAACGACTAAACCGACAAATTTCGTAAATATTTCATAGGAAATCAATGATTTCATGTTAAAAAAAATAACATACGATTTTATTTTAAAACTATAAAAACTTTTTTTTTATTTGACACTTACAGATTTTGAGATAGCTCATTTTGAAAAAGAGACTTCAAAAAAACAAACAATATATTAATATGATGTATTTGACTGGATCATGCCTTAATGCTGTTTACTTATTCGACGAAGCGTATATGTATGTCACCTGTTTTGACTATCATTAACATTAACATATTGGATCAAACATTTCTTATCTCTCACAGAATTTTTTTTCTTTATTTTATGTTTAAAACGTATTTATGAATATATAATTAAATTTTTGCTGATTGCATTTATAAATTCAATTTTTTTTTCAATAATCTCATGAGGTACTTGAGTTATTTTAGTTGAGTTGTTGACGTTGATGCTTGCAAGTTTCACAAAATTACATACCACCCAACTGAATTGTTCTTTTCGGGAGACCTTTATTAAATCATTTAGTGTTTGAATGTAATAAAAGTAAACATATATAAATGAAAGTGAAAAGCTCTATAGAAAACATGAAGAAAATGAAAATGTTTTTTTGTAAAAAAAGTTAGATACTAGACATTTACTTTTTTAAACTTTTTATCATTGCGTTTCGACTCGCATTGAAGTCCTTAAAATGGATCCCGTTTAAACTTCGTTGCGAAAATCACTCAGAAAGAGCATTTGCTATGTACGAAAAATTTGGCTCAACTTTACATTTCGTTATTTGTAGTGATACCCATACAATTTTACCCATGTGAACTCATTCTATCAAAAAATTTTTAATAAACGTAAAACTAGCAATCTTAAATCAATCTGAAAGTTGCATGTGATCTTGAACAACGACAGCTAGAATCGCTCCTGTCACTAGTTTTCAAACATTAAAAAATATTTAAAACATCAGTCGGAAATGAATTTTTATTGGAAATTATCGTATCGTCGAAGCAATTAATTCGAGCTGTCTGTATCGAATATCATAATTTTGTGGTATATTCGATACATAAAGAAAAGCGAAACATCTCAAGACAACTTCGGGACCGCTGGAATGGTGTAGCCTGATGGCTTCCCACCGTCGGGGGAACCCAGGGAAACCTCAAGAAGTAAGCTGGTGACTATTGTCACGAAAATAAAGCATCTATAAAGATGGTGCATGTAAATTCCAAATTATCGCAAATACTGGAGAAATGAATAAACTCCGCAAAGAAAACCATGTACTGAAGCTACGGATACAGTCCCTCAAAAGGCTAGTCAAGGAAGGTATGAAAATTCAAAAGCCGCAGTAGCAAAAACAAGTCCGAAAGGAAATAAGGCGCAGAGAAATGCGAAACAAGCGATTCCGGATGAAATTCAAAGCGTTGGTGGCACTAATGATAATCGAAACTATTTTGCAGTGCTGGAAGGACTATGGAAATTGAAAAAGATGGCGAAGGTGGTTCTGATAAAGTTACTAATGTAAATTTTATCCAATATTTAAAAAATAAAAACAAGGAGAAGAAACCAACACAGTACTGCTACTCAGAAAAAGCCCTACAATAAGGCAGAAAATATGCCACCAATAAATATATTCGGACAAAGTAGAAGAGATACAGTTCGGCTATTAGCAGCTAAAAATAAATTAAGTAGTTTTGATATCAAAAGAATCAAAGCAGAGGAAATAACAATTAAAACTTGTTAACTTCGATTCAGCCAAAGATATTCAAACTTCACGCGAAAAAATCAGACCTTTCTGCTGAAGGGTCTTGACTTGGAGAGAACATGGTCAATCTCCTTCAAGTGCTCAAAAAAGCTGCACTAAAAATTGAATTCATTTCAGTCAAAACCTTTACAACAAGAAGATAGACCACCAAAAAGAAGAATTTATCACTTTAAATATCTAATAAAGCAGTTCAAGTGCCCTTCAACAGATGAGGTGCTTGAATTTGAGGGTGGTGAGGTGCAAACCTCTCCAAAAAAGTGAAATCAACCAGTATTACTGGTGTTAATGAATTAGTAATTTGGCTGCCAACTGCGCCATGCACTATCGGTACATAAATTGCAAAGGATTTTATGCCCTCCGGTGAGAATAAATTGGCTCAGGTGGAGCCTGAAGAAAAACTAAAATCAAAAGCACTTTATTCAATACTAAACGTCATAAATTTTCAAAGAATATAAAGTAAATTTCAAACAATAAAAATAGTTAAAACTTAAGAGCCCAAATGGCTCTCTAAATTCATACATTATCAATTAAAAAACGTTTAATGAAAAAAAATCAATATCAAATATAATTTAATTAAAATTCTTACATAATTTTTGTTTCACTTGGAAAAAGGACAAAAAACAAACCAACACTATTCGAAAATTAATAATAATGTTAACGCAACACGGAACTTTTATCTTATTCCTAAAATGTTATAACAAATTCTAATCAAATTCAATAAAAAAACATTATCTTATACTTATACGATGCTATCCCAATGTTCTTAACCTAAACGTTAACCCTTATCTCTAAGCGTAATATAATAAACATAACATATATCTATCCTAAATATCCCTCATGTTTAACAAAAAAAAAAAAAAATAACAACACTAAATGGAACAATAATGAGCTGAAACTCAAAAAATAAGTAACCAAAAACAAAAAAAAACAGGAAAAAATAACCATGAATAATGAAGATACTGTCACCCCCCACTATTACTTAGATTGCTCCCTCTCACTCCACCAGCCTCAATAGATCTGGTAAATGAGCATCTCCATTGGAATTTTTGGTCTTGTGAACTCAAATTTGAAAGATATTTCATCTTATTATGGGTGGCCCGTCTATTTATGTGATATACAATATAATTAGGATTTCATCAGAATGAAAATCATATCCATTTATGTCCAAATACGCCAAAAGTGAGATAAGGATCATTATAACCGTCTGTAGGCTAGAACGGCTGTGAAATCCAGGGGTTTTCACTCACAGTTACCGATCTTGCGATATGATTCCGAAGAAGTCTCAATATGAAGATATCGACTTTCGTCACTTTGGCAGTTTGATAAATTCTTCTATTCAATATATAGTGCTTCCAATTCGTCCAAGACTTTCTGTATAAACCAGAACACGCACGAAGACATTTCCTTTCGAAAACTCTTAATCTTTCCATAGTAATAGCGCTCTGGTTATACCGGATCTGACATCCATATGTCAAAACTGGTCTAATCGGGGTTTTGAAATAAATTACTTTGACCTTTGATCAATATATCTGGAATGAAAGAATCGTCGAAGGGCCATGTCTACTTTTTGCGCTTTACGGAGCATGATTTTGACAAGTTCAGTATAGTACAGATACTGGACGAGATGAATATCAAGGTTACGAACACAGGATTTATGTGAAACCCGTTCTGAACGACCCAATCCTTGCAATTACATTTCAGGTCTTGCCTGACCCCCTGCAGTATTGTCCGAAACAAAATTGTTTCACACTTCTGCGCATTGATTTTCATTCGTCAATTGTCGGTGTAGAGCGGCACATCATTAAACATTTTTTGAAGATTGCTCTGAACTATTGTAGCTCTTCGGTCTGCTGTAGATATGATAAGATCGTCAGTAAACGCTACCAATGATCGCGTTGGCGAGACGTTAAAATCAAAGCCGTTCAACAGCTTACGAATGAATATTGAGAAGAGCAGAGACGCAGTAAATGTTCCCTGCTATAGACCATTCAAGATCTTGAAGGCACGCATTGTCGTCAGATTTCCTTCAGTTACAACAAATGGTTCCCCATATAAAATATTGTGCATCATGGCGACAAGGTGTCTGGGGTGCCTTTCCTGAAGGAGATTAAAAATTAGTCCTTTTAAACTCACCGTTTCGAAGGCTTTCTCCATATCAATGAGACGCGCTCCAACACATCCTATATTAGTTAGTTTCCAACAAATGACTGAGGTTGCTCTCGTTATCGCATGTATGGTCAAATGCCTGGCACGGAAACCCAATTGGCAATTCGGCATCAATTCATATTTCCCCATGTGGACATTTAATGCATTGTTTAGTACCACTTCAAACACCTTGTAGATTTTGGGCAGCAAGCTGATTGGGCGATAGCTTTTAGGGCATGATGATATTTCTGGATCCGAAATATCTTGGTTTTTTTGCATTTGGAAAATATGTATTGCTCAACATGTTGTTGAACAATATGCAATAATTCCTAATAGCGACCTCAGACAAATGCCCGAGAGCTATATTTGGAACACCGTCGATACCACATGATTTCTTATTGTTTATCCTGCCAAATATGAAACACAAGTCTTCATGGCTGACAAAATAATCAATAAGATTCAAGCTCGATATGAGGTCAGATGTTAATGTTTCATTGAAATGAAGAATTGATTCGCCATTCAGGCTTGATTTGAAGTCGGAAACTTTTGCTTTAACGACCTCTGAAAGTATTTGATTTCCTCTGGTTGATAAACCAATTCAAAATATGTTCCAATCAGGGCAAGTTTCTGCAAACTATTGCATAGAATTCTGTTTCCATTTCTATTCGGAGTCGTACCATCACTTCCGATACCAGCCCTATAGAGAAAATTTATGTCATCACTAGCGACCTCAATTTTCGATACCTTCACTCGAGACTTCTTGCGAAATAAGCTATTCACGGGTTCCACATAAATCCTATGTTCGATATCGCCATGTTCATCTCGATCAGTATTTGTCCTATACTGAACATGTCAAAATCATGCTCAGTAAAGCCAACGCCTACTTAGTCAGGCCCAGAAGGAAAGCAATTAACGAGCACGACGTCACAGCGGGAACTGTCAAAGCTGTTGAATTGGTCTAAAAGAACAGGTCAACAGGTCTAAAAACCTGGAACGCATTGTGACGACATGCTTCCGCTTTTGGGCCTGGGTGAGGAGGCATTGGTAAAGCACAAAAAGTAGTCATGGCTCTTCGACGACTCTTTCATTCCAGATACATTGATCAAAAGGTCAAGTTTATCTGTTACAAGACATTGTTTAGACCAGTTTTGACATAGGGATGTCAGATCTAGTACAACCAGAGTGCTAGTACTATGGAAAGATTAAGCGTTTTCGAAAAGATACAGAAAGCCTGAGATGAATTGGAAGCACTATATATCAAATAGAAGAATTTATCAAATAGCTAAGGTGACAAGAGTCAAAATCTTCATATTGAGACTTCTTCGGAATCATACCGCGAGGTCTATAACTGTGAGTGAAAACCCCTGGATTTCACAGCCGTTCCACCCTGCATATAGGTATACTGAGACTTGTCTCGCTACTGGCTTCATTCCTCCCGAAGTATTCGTGTATTTGGACATGAATGGATATGTTTTTGATTCTGACGGTATAGCTTATATACAGACGGACCACCGATAAGAAGATAAAATATCCTCCGAATTTGAGTTCACGAGACCAACAATTCCAATGCAGATAGGTACTAATTTGCAAGATTCGTTCAGGCTGGTCGAGCTGGGACGGAGCGATCTAGATATTGGTCGTTGAATGACAAAGTCTAAATTATTTGTGTTTATGTTTTTGTTTTGTGTTTTCCGTTGCATAGTTTTGAGTTTCAGCTCATTATTGCTACATTTAGTGTTGTTGTTTGTTTGTGTTAAAAATTAGGAATAGATTTTAATATTTAGGATAGGTATATGTTACGTTTATCATATTAGGTTTAACGCTTAGGTTACAAATATTGTGATAGCATTCTTTCAGTATAAGATAAAGAATTAGGTTATAACATACTAGGTTTAGGATAAAAGTTCACTGTTGTGTTAAAATTATAAATAATTTTTGAATAGTGTCGGTTGGCTTTTTCTCCTTTTTCCAATTGAATCATAAAACATGTAATAATTTTAATTAATCTGAATTTGATATGGTTTTTTGATTCCATGTTTTTAACTTGATAACGTATAAATTTAGAGAGCCATTTGGGCCATTAAGTTTTCGTATTTTGATTGATGAGTGTTAAATAAAACGCTTTTGACTTTGACTTTGAAGGCTATCCATGGGAATGTGACTGGATGACATTTAAAAGACCTAAACGCTGAAAAACAAAGTTAATTTTTGAATCTTGTTTATCGATTCTCTCCGATAAAGAATTAAGTTGCTGGTAAATTTTTAGAAGCAGCTTTGCCACAGAATTCTCCAGCATAGAGCACACCTCGGCGTTGAACACGGTTGCAGTTTTCTTCGGTGAGCGAATAATCATTCCACTGATATATCTTCAGCACATTCCCGAGGGTCTACATCATGGTCACCCTGGCGTACATCGAATGAAGCTTGTGGCGACCTCACAAGTCTTTTGGCCAAACATTAACTCCGACAGCAGATGAATCATCAAAATTTGCGAGAGTTGTATCCAATTGCTAAGACTCCTGTCAAGTGCACACTTCGTCCATGGCCAATTCCCATAACTCCATTGAAACGATGTCACGTCGATCAAGCAGGTTCCATCGAAAGATAACTCCTCGGATGAGCTCTTGCCAGCTGAGGATCAAAGGACGCTGCCATCTTTTGTATAACTGCGACTGCAGTGGCCACCGTGCCCATGAAGTCGAAAACGTAGGATTCGGTCCTAATGCCTGATTCCTGGTGTGAGGTTATGCATCCACTTTTGGGCCCGTGTGAGGGGGCATTGCCTATGCCCTTGACGACCTACGCCAATGATTCCAAAGTTTTTTCATATATTTTAAACTCCCCCGCACTTCTCAACTTTGTCGACATACTTTTAATCATTGGTCTTGAAAGTTCTTGGCATGATCTTTCATTTAATTTCCATATTGGTTACCTTTTGCAAAAAAAATGAAGGGAAACTTTCAAGGGTTGCCTATTTTGACCTTTCCACAAAATTTCATGTTCGTAGCCTTTGAAGTATCCTAGAGAACGGACACGAAAGACATAGTTTCGTGGGCAACCACCATTAATTGGCCTTATCTCACGGTCACCATTAAGCAGAAATCGGTATGATGTGCCAGTCAGCGGTCTGCACCCTTGGAATGGGATCATAATTTACCCCGGGTTTGGATACCCACAACACAACTTGTGTGTATTCAAAACTACTTTCTACACCATTCCCACGACAACCACTACATTTTAGCCAGAATAGGTTCCTCGTCGTGTAAGGGATGACAGTAACCTGTCATGTGTTTCCCCTAACTCGTGGTACAGATCAAGGCGCTGCTTAGCTTTCGTGGCACAGACCGGTTGTGATTTTACTAGGATTTTCTAAATTTTTTTTAAAAAACACTAAAAATTAATATTAACATACATCATATAGTAAATACCCATTTAAACTTTCTCTTATACTTCCAACTATTCACAGGAAAGCTTTTTAAAAATTTTCAGATAATCGTTATAAATTTCTATTTCGCTTATTTACTTTAGCTGAACACAATTTTTTTCTTTGGAGTGATTGGACATTCAATATGGGTTGCATATTCAGCGTTTATTCGTACCTGCATTTAACCAATAAGCCAGTGGCATTTCGCAAATACAAAATCAAACCTGGAATAAATGAGCCAGTTGATATACGCAAATTTAAACAATTAAATTGATTGTTACTGAAAAGCGTATTTTCATATTACAGGTAAATGTTTGACATACTTACCATAGTTTTTTTCAATTTAACTGTTGTAAGCCCAAGGCTATTTTATTAATCTTATAAAGCAGATTCAACTATTGTTTCAGAATAATAAGGCTAATGGACCATATCACGGTACCGACTCCTTGTTTTGCGAAACGAACTCTCCACACGAGGATGAAATTCCCTCTGCGCAATCAAAAAAGCAATTTTAAGAAAAAATCTTCCAATATGTCTTTTCAAAGTCAAGTCAAAGTCAAAAGCGCTTTATTTAATACCAATCGTTATAAATTTTTAAAAGAACATAAAGCAAATTCCAAACCATAAAACTATAAAAAACTTAATGGCCCGAATGGCTCTCTAAATTTATACATTATCAGTTAAACACATTTAATGAAAAAAATACACTTGCAAATTTAAATTAATTAAGATTATTAGATATTTTTTGATTCAATTGGAAAAAGGAGAAAAAACCAACCAGCATTATTCAAAAATTACTTATACTACTAACACAACAATCACAACAATGAACTTATATCCTATACCTAATATGTTACACCCTAATTCTAAATAAGTTCAATCAAAAAAAAAAAAGTTACCTTATATTGAAACCTATACCTAATTTATAATACAAATAAACGACAATACTAGATGTAGCAATAATGAGATGAATCTAAAAAACTAAGTAACGAGAAAAAGCACAAAAACAGAAAATAAACACGAATAATTTAGACATTGTCATTCAGCCACCAATACCTAGATTGTTCCATCTCAGCTCGACCAGCCTCAACGAATCTAGCAAATGAATTGTTGGTCTCGTGAACTCAGATTCGGAGGATATTTTATCTTCTTATCGGTGGCCCGTCGATATATGTGATATATGATTGGGACGCCGTCAGAATCAAAAACATATCGATTCATGTCCAAATACACGAATGCTTCTGCAGGAACGAAGCCAGTAGTGAGGCAAGTCGCAATATACCCGTCTGTAGGGTGGAACGGCTGTGAAATCCAAGGGTTTTCACTCACAGTCACAGATCTTGCGATATGACTCCGAAGAAGTTTCAATATGAAGATATCGACTCTTGTCACTTGAGCGGTTTGATAAATTTTTCTATTCGATATATAGTGCTTCCAATCCGTCTCAGGCTTTCTGTACAAACCAGTACATGCACGAAGACATTTCCTTTCGAAAACTCTTAATCTTTCCATTCTGCTAGCATTCTGGTTGTACCAGATCTGGCATCCGTATGTCAAAACTGGCCTAACCAGGGTCTTGTAACAAATAACTCTGACCTTTTGATCAATGTATCTGGAATGAAAGAGTCGCCGAAGGGCCATGACTACTTTTAGTGCTTTACTGAGCATGATTTTGACATGTTCAGTATAGTACAGATACTGATCGAGATGAACACCGAGGTATCGAACACAGGATTTATGTGGCACCCGTTCTGAACTACCCTCACCAGCCATAATGTGGAAATCCTTCCAATTACGTTTCAGGTCTTGACTGGCCCCCTGGAGCGTTGTCCGAAACAAAACTGTTTCGCACTTCTGCGCATTGATTTTCATTCGCCAATTGTCGGTGTAGAGCTGCACATCATTAAACATTTTTTGAAGGTTGCTCTGAACTATTGTAGCTTTTCGGTCTGCCGTATAGATGATCAGATCATCAGCAAACGCTACCAATGATCGCGTTGGCGAGACGTTAAAATCAAAGCTGTTCAATAGCTTGCGAATGAATATTGCTGTAGACCATTCAAGACCTTGAATTCGCGCATTGTTGTCAGATTTCCATCAGTTACAACAAATGATTTCCCGTATAACATATTACACATCATGGCGACAAGGTGTCTGGGGAACCTGTCCTGAAGAAGTTTGAAAACTAGTCCATCTAACCACACCGTATCGAAGGCTTTCTTCATATCAATGAGACATGCTCCAACACATTCTTTGTTGTTTAGTTTCCAACAGATGTCTGAGGTTACTTTCGTTATTGCATGTATGGTCGAATGCCTGGCACGAAAACCCAATTGGCAATTCGGCATCAACTCATATTTATCAATGTGGGCGTTTAATACTCTGTTGAGTATCACTTCAAACACCTTGCTGATGTTAGGCAGCAAGCCGATTGGGCGATAGCTTTTAGGGCATGAAGATTCTTTTCCTTTCTTCAAGATTGGAAATACCTTAGCCTTTTTCCACTCATTTGGGAAAGATGAATTGTTCAACATGTTGTTGAACAATATGCAATAATTCCTAATAGCAACCTCAGGCAAATGTCGGAGAACTATATTTGGAATACCGTTAATACCACATAATTTTTTGTTGTTTATTCTGCGAAATATGAAACACAAGTCTTCATAGCTGACAAAATAATCAATGAGATTCAAGGTCAGTATGAGGTCAGATGTTAATGTTTCATCGAAATGAAGAATTGATTGGCCGTTCAGGCTTGATTTGAAGTCGGAAACTTTCGCTTCAACGATCTCTGAAACTATTTCATTCCCTCTCTCAGGGTTTGGCAGATGAACCAATTCAAAATGTGTTCCAATCAGAGCAAGTTTCTGCAATCCATCACATATAATCCTGTTTCCATTTCTATCCGGAGTCGTACTATCAATTTCGATACCAGCCCTATCGAGAAGATTTATCTCATCACTAGCGATTTCAAGATTCGATAACTTCACTCGAGACTTCCTGCGGAATAAGCTATTCACTTTCGCGAAAACGCCATCTGGGTCCTGTGGGCTAATACCCCTCAGTTTTTGTTGGCGTCCAGCCATGATGTATGCTTGGCGTTCAGGTCACCAGCAAGAATATAATAGTTATGCAGCCTGTTCAATTCGAGTATTTCAAACAAGGAATTGAGCTCCTCCTTGAACTTGAGAACATTTTGACCAGTTGCATAGGCAGAGATAACGAAGAGGTTATCCCCACCTGGCAGTGAAATTTTGATGACAGACACTTCAAGAAATTCAAAGTTATTGAATTCGACTTTTTCAATATTTTGGAAACAATAGGGTCTTCTAACCAATATCCCGGTGCCACCTCCCCCATCACCTATTACCCTATCGTTTCTTACGAATGCAAAATCTTTGAATTCCATGGAATGCTATGAATTGAGGTGGGTTTCAGTGAGAAGTATAATGTCAGGCTTTTGCTTAACAACAAATTCAAGGAGATAATCATGTCGATGTATAGCAACGATAGAGTTGACGTTGATCGATATGAGGCGAAGCCTATCTATGGGAATATGACTGGATGACAAGTTATTATTAGGCATTTGAAAGACCTAAACGCTGAAAAGCAAAGTTAATTTTTGAATCTTGTTTGTCTATTCTCTCCGATAAAGAATTAAGTTGCTGGTAAATTTTGAGAAGCAGCTCATTATTGCCACTTACATTATTTCCAGCATTTTCTGCTGGTCCTCTACCGGCGAGTGCAAATGATACTCCGGACTTGACGAAGTTGGAAGGTATGATATTACGGTGTACTTGTGTTTGCTTTGGAGCAAATTTAACTTTTGCATCTTGATATCGGCAGCATCCTCGATATGATGCTGGGTGACCAAAAACACCGCAGTTAACGCAGTATAATTTTTCTTTAGGCTCCGTCTGAGCCAATTTGCACTCAGCGGGAGCATGAACGTCTTTGCATTTAACGCAACGATAGTGCATGGCACAATTGGCAGCCGAATGTCCAAATCTTTGACACCGGTAACACTGGTTGACTTTTCTTTTCTGGAGGCGTTCCCACCTCACCACTCTGAAATTCAAGTACCTTATTTGTTGAAGGGCACTTGGACTGCTCTTATTTGCAATTTGTACCAGGTAAAGTGGTAAATTCTTCCTTTCTATGGTCGACCTTCTTGTCGCAAAGGCTTTGACTGAAACAAAATCAATATCTGTTGCAGCCTCCTTGAGTACCTGAAGAAGATCGACCGTATCCTCTCCGCTGTCCAAACCCTTCAACAAGAAGGTCTGATTCTTTTCACTTTTTGGGGTATAGGTGAAGTGAGGAACCTCCCCAGAAATCAGCGCATCTTTGCCTGACTTGAAATCAACCAGTGATTTCGTCCTTATAGTTAATTTTTCGGCATTAACTCTTTTGATTTCGAAATTGGCCAGTTTATTTTCGGCTGCCAATAGCCGAACCATATCTTTCCCGGTTTGTCCGAACACGTTGATTGGCGGAACTTTTTCTGTCTTGTTGGAAGTTTTTTCAGAGGAACCAGCAGAACTGCGGGCTGGTTTTTTCTCCTTATTTTTGTTCTTTGAATATTGAATAAAATTAACGTCATTATCTTCATTAAAATTACCTCCGATGTTTTCTTCGATTTCCATATCTTCGGTTAATCCCTCCAGCGCTGCAAAATAATTTTGGCTCTCGTTGGTGCCACCAGCACTTAGAACTTCCTCTGGAATTGCTTGCTTTGTACTTTTCTTCGGCTTTGTTACCTGTTGCCATTGATTTTGTGGCTGCGTCTTTTGAGGCTTCATCCCTTTTTTGAAAAGATCCTTGAGAGACTGTATCTCTTGCCTTAGTTCATTATTTTCTTTCTGCAATTTGGCCATTTGCTGATTGTCCGCTATTATTTGCAGCTTGCACCCTCCATCTGCGAAGTTTTCTTCGTTATGTTTTCTTTTGGTGATTATCGCCAGTTTCGTATTCGTCGTTTCCCCAGGTTGCCCCAACGGTGGGAAGCCGTCGGGCTCCTCCATACCAGCGGCGAAATTTTCTTTGTGAATTTGTTTTTCGTTACCAATCGAAGTAAAAATATTCGATAGAAATTTCCTGAGTCGATTACTTCGACAATATAAGATTTTTTCCGATAAAAATTAACTTCGGACTAACGTTTTTAAAAAATTAATTTAATTTTTGAAAACTTTTGACAGGAGCGATTTAAAAGACGTCTATACGCAAAGACTACTACCATCCATCCCCCAATATGTCTTTTAAAAGCAAACAAAAGCCAGTGAATTTCATAAATAGTAAAAGGAATCAATGCTTTCATATTAAAAGAATAACGCACAATTTTATTTATTTTTTTTTTAACTTCACCTACATATTTGTTTTACTTTAATTCAACATACGCAGAAGAAAATAGAGAACACTTCTATGGAAAAGAGATTTTGAAAAAGCATAATATGCTTTATTTGGCTGGATTATGCTTTTATGCTATTTACTTATTCGTCGACACGTACATATAATTTCACCTGCTTTGACCATCATTAACATTCATATTACAATTATTGTATCAAAATTTTTTTATTTCTCACATACTAGTACAACCCAATTTTTTGCTTTTTTTAATTTTTAAAACGTATTTATGAATATATAATCATATTTTTACTCATTGCATTTAAACACTGAAATTTTTTCAATAATTTCATAAGGCACTTGACTCATTTTAGTTAAATTATTGGCATTAATGCTTGCAAGTATCACAAAATCATTACAACTAGAAAAGAACATTTTATTTTTGGAAGATTTAGTTGAGTTGATTTTTTTAGGGGGTCATTAATATTCATCTAAATTGATATAGTAACAAAAGTAAATCGAATGAATTCAAAAAGCATCTATGGAAGACATTTCGTAAAAAAATTACAAGACTTTAGTAATGCCGGTACTCATTTACACGTGTATCATTGTCTATCTACTTGCATTGAAGATCTGTGAAGCGATCTTGTTTAAACGTTGTAACGAGAATTATTCAAAAAGAGCGCTACGTGTGCATGGAATACTTGGCTCAATTTTACATTTTAGAATTTATAAATGGTATCCATATAATTTGAGGATACTTTCTGAAAACTTATATTATAAAAAAAAATCATCAAGGGAGCCTAAAAATGGGAATTTCGAATCATTTTGGAAGCTACATATACTGTGGTCGGCGCTGAGTTGAAGACTTAGAATGGGTATAGTGTATAAAGTATATATAGGAATCAACATTTTAAATAACATTAAAAAGCGAATAAAAGCCCATAATATAAACCAAAATTATTTGAAGGACTAATTTTTAAGGAAGGGATCTTATGAATAGCGATCTAGATCTGAAGAACATTAAATCGATGTAACACTACTTGCCAGAGCGGCACATTTTGGTGTGAGTAATATTTTGATTTGGGTTAGAAAATATCAAGGGTAAACTGTTAAATTGATCATTTTCGTGCTAATATTAATTGAGGACAGGCAAATGTAAATATTGTGAACAAGATTGTTTAACCTGAATCTCTTTTGACTTGCAACAGAAACCCTTGAATAATTAATACTGACAATCAAGATCTAACCGGCGAGACGTAATTTATATCTGAAAAATTATTTTCTGCTACAAACTTTTAAAGGAGAGACTGACATCGTTGAACAAAGGAAGAATTGATCGTTTCGAGCAACGGGTGCAGAAAATAATTAATTTCCCATTTGATCGTAAAACAAAGAATTATGTCTGAACTTATTCAAATAGTCAAGAAACATCTCACATAGCGTCCCATGTTATAGCACTACAAATAACTAAATGTAGTGTGCGAAGCTCGAAGAAGTACAGTCTTCCACAAAAGTCAAGGTACAGAGAATCGGTAACTGAAAATTGTATTACTGAATCAATATTTTTATTTGAAAACCAAAAGTTATGACATGGTAATAATACGAGTTCTGTTGAATTTAAGTTTTCATAAATTTAAAGGGATTCGGCAATAATGATCATTGAAGACAATAATTTTTTGTTGGCAATGTCTCTTTTCTACTCCACAAAAGTCTTGGTACAGTTGCAGAAAATGCCCTGTTATTTGTAAAAAGGGGAATCCCCCAAGTACATATTATCAGAGTGAGTTAACAACCGTAGGCCGCTGTCTTTAATATCGCGTCCGTATTCGTGGTGTATCTTTTATTTAATAAAATTTTTAAAAAATGAGTCGAAAGGACTTGAGTATTAAGGAGCGTGAAATAATTATTAATCTGCATTCAAATCAGAGCAAATCATATTCTGAAATAGCTGAACTAGTGTTGCAAAGTCGGTCAACCATTCAAAAAGTGATAAATCGATTTAAGAAGGAAAATAGAGTGGAAAATGTGCCCCGAACAGGTCGTCCATCTAAACTAAGTGCAAAGGACAAGAGAAAAATTTCGCGAATGGTAAAACAAGATCCATTTCTAAGCTGTAGAAAAATCTGCGATGTTCTTGGAATTAATGATAAGAAGAAGGTTAGCGCAGAAACTGTGCGTAGAGCTGTCGTAGAAGCTGGATTTTCATCTCGTACGCCTAGAAGAAAACCTCTTGTAAGTTCCATAAACAAACAAAAAAGAATAACATTTGCAAAAGCATATATTGACAAACCAATAACGTTTTGGGATAATGTTTTATTTTCGGATGAGTCTAAATTTTGTATATTTGGTGTAAATGGGCATAAGAGGGTCTGGCGAAAAGTAGGAGAATCATTTAATCCCAAGAACACTATTAAAACAGTAAAACATGGAGGCGGTGGTGTTATGGTTTGGGGTTGCATGGCTGCTGCTGGAGTTGGGAATCTGACATTCATCGAAAATACTATGGATCAGAACTCTTATTTAGAGATTCTACGAAACAACATGAAACAAAGTGCAGCCAAATTAGGTATGCGAGAAGATTTCTTGTTTCAACAGGACAATGACCCTAAGCACACTGCGCATAAAGTTCGAATCTGGCTATTGTACAATACTCGCATGCTTGCTACACCGCCTCAAAGCCCTGATTTGAACCCTATAGAGCATCTTTGGAATGAGCTTGAGACAAAAATCCGAAAAAGAGTGATATCAAGCAAGGCGCAGCTTAAGGATGTTATATTGGAGGAGTGAGCCAGAATCAGCAGCGAATTTACTAAAAAATTGGTATATTCTATGCCTAAAAGACTGAAGTCAGTAATTCAGATGAAAGGATATCCGACAAAATATTAAGAAAAGCATAATTCAAATAACTATGCAAGACTATAATTACAATTTGTATCATTTTTCTTTAGGTGTACCATGACTTTTGTGGACTTCATTCATTGACTTTCTAACACATCATATGTAATAATATATTAATACGACAGAATTTTCGTTTTGTTTTACATGAATTTAAAGTGTAATGATTATAGTTGAAGTAATACCAAAAAAAATTTTATCACTATAGGTTTTTTTAAAAAAATATCAAACAATTTTCATGATATTTATCACTGTACCTTGACTTTTGTGGAAGACTGTATATTGCAGATTTTAAAACAATATGCATAAGCAGCAACTTTATTTGTATGGCCTGTAAAGCATCCATAACCGAAGGAGTCTAAGGAAATAAAAAATGCATTTACAGATTGTCTGGCGGCGCCCCGGCACAAAATGAATTCAAGGAAATGCAACATTTACAAGCAGCTTCTGTGACATGAATCGTCAATGATAAATTTCCCCAAGTGTAAAAGCATGAACTCTTCGTTATTTTTAAAAATAGCATTAGTAATATTTTTAAATCCGAGGTCGGGAAAATAATAGGTTTGAAGCAACATTATTTATTCAATATATATCTAAGCTAATCTACGAATCTAGTTGCTTATCCGTTTTAGGAACAAATACAAGAGGTGATGGACTATTTGGTAAAGACAGAAACTATTCACTGAAGAGATATAATGGTGAGTATGCCGATAATTCCAATCAAATGCCATTATGCACAGATTATAAAATATATTATTGAAAATAATGTTCCGCGAGGTGAACACAGAGTTGGGCGGAAAATATTTATATTTTTTATTAAATTCGCGCAAGGTTTGTTTGTATATGCTGATGTACAATACAGGCGATAAATAGACTAATGTTCGCTATAATGGTAGCTCCAGGGATTTCGTAGCGTTACATTATGCAAAAATTAGATGCCATACTCAAAGTGTCCATCTTTTTCATGACATTAAAACCCAAGGGTCTACCTTTAAAGGGTATATAGTTCACCTGGAAGAAGCGCCCCATCCTCTTGATGAAGTATGACTCCGCGTCAAATGAACAAGCGTCAGTTCTTCATAAAGCCATTTATTTATTTAGGACATACTATTTCCGAAAGAGGACTGAACAAGACAGAATAAAATTCAAACTCCAACGTCCAAAATAAAACTGATGTTAGAAGTTCGTTGCCGTCTATTGGAAAATTTGATAAAATATTCAACAAATTACATCCACTTCAAAAGTTGCCACGAAGGGATATTGCCTTCAACTGCATTCAAGAATGTTAGAACAGATCCATAAGTAAGAAATCGGAAATAATTTTTTTTTTGTTTTATTTGCGCACGGCCACCTACGCAATTAATGTATGAAGTTGAAGTGAAGGCGGGACTCAAAGTGAAGAATATCATGAGAAGGTACAGGGGATTTCTGGCCAAATAAGCTTCGTGTTTAAAACACGATACAGGTTTATATGGGTTTAAACTAAGACCAGTCTGGTCGTTCATATACCCCTGTGCGCCCAATGAAGCAACAAACATTGAACATAATTATGTAAATATTCAGAGATGATGGTAGTGAAAGTTTCCTGTAATATTACAATACTTTTCAAGGGTTTTAGGGGACCTCCTTAGAATTGAAGCTCTCATTTTTGTCTAAATATTTCGTCCCTTGTGTGTGGGCGGGAAAATGATAGATGTAATATTATTCATGACTTACTCTGAATTTGATAAAAGCACGGATTTACAATTCTATAATAATGATTTAAATGATGATGATAATTATTTAGTCATGACTAAAGTACATTCATACAATATCTACACTTTGAATTTAAAATGTTTCCAGGGGCTTAGTAAATTCGGCGGGATTTCGTACATTGTTGGCAATAACGAAGCGCGAAGAAAATTGCCGACGCACCCATGGTGTCACCCATCTTACATATCTACCTGTTTTTTAGCACGTGGTGAACGCTGTTCGGTTTTTCTTTGGAGATTGCGTCGATTGTGGTTACTATAACAGCATACTCGTAGTATGGTTAGACAATATTCAAGCAAAAGTAAACAAATGATTTGCCAACAGTACGGGCACCTGATTGGACATAAGGACAAATTAAGTTAACAAAGTATGGTATAACAAAATAATGAATAGTATAAGATTTTTCTCCGCCTGAAATTAACTTTTCTGTACAACCTTATCGATCAATTCTCGCCTGGCGGAGCAAATCGACCTAAAGCTATCAAGTTTATGGCGTAAAAGTTAAC